>VDFB02383233.1:0-38735 GCA_007258455.2 Sequoia sempervirens | reverse complement strand
TTATCATGGCATTGATTGGAATGCTTTTTAGGTTCAGGACCCAAGGGTGGTAACAATCAAGCCTCTCAGAGTGCTCGGAATGCGTAAGCTTCACTTGTGAAACAAAGAGGTTTTGTAATGCAAAGTACAGTGGGATCAGTATGCAGAAGATTCGACCACCTGGGAAGACTATGCTGAGATCAAGCAAAAGTTTCCTAATGTTTTACATGCTTTTGAGAGTTCTTGAAAACCATATTGTTCTGTCTATGTTGTTTTTTTGTTTGAGTCATATACTTGAGATCACCGAGGACGATGATTCACAAAGGGGGGATATGTTACACCCTATTGTGCTATTGCTTATTTACTTTTACCTAGTTGTGCGAAGATGCTTTAAACGTGTGTGTCTATGCTTTATGAAATTCAAAAATACAATAAATGAATATTTGATTCAAATGAAGTTATGAAATGATTTTGTTTATGAAATATATGATGCAGGAGGTTTTAATTGATTCAACTAACTATGTTTTCTATGTACTAAGTTGGATGTAGGGACAAATTCAATCCTCTAGAAGAGAGGGGAAGTATCACTTAGGAGAGGAGTATTGGTTGGATAACCCCTAAATGAGTCTAATTGAGCTATTGCACACTCACTTCTAAGTTTAGTCAAGTCTAGTCAGTAAGCTTGAAAAAGGTACATTACTTGAGTCTTGTTTGAGGATGAACTAGGAGTGGTTATGGGTTAGTTTGTGATCATTCTTGAATTAGTTTAAGTGTTTGAGTTTTTGTCAATTACAAATTCTTAATGTGTTTCTATTTGGTCGATGAGATATATGCATTGAATGTACATATGCGTATACATGTACATGTCTATGATGAACTCATGCACATGAGTAAATACATACATGAGTATACATAGTTAGACGTATCTATGTATGCCTATGGATGGAATACCCATATGCAAGGGAATGTTGAACAAACAAGTAGATATATATGTGTATAGCACACACACACATATATATTTCATGTATATATGACAATCAATGTTGTTTGAAATTATATGCTTGTAGGCAATATTAAATAAATATGCAATATATATGTGTGTGTGTGTGTGCGTGCGTGTGTGTATACATACGTATGTATTGATGTAATGGAAATGTTCATATGAGTGTATCAATACATATAAATATACATACATATATATATTTATACATGTGTGTTATTATATGGAATGAATGAATATATGTATATGCATTCGAATATCAAATCATGCATACTATAATCGTATAAGTTGATATATTTGTATATATATATATATATATATATATATATATATATATGTATATACATATATATAATAACATGCCATGTTATTAATATATATATGTATGTTATATATATATATATATATCATATAATATATATATATATAGTATTGATAGAGTTGATTAAATATTATAAATGTTGATACCGTTGTATATTTTATTAAGCACGTGAAATGTATTTAACACATTTCATACATATTAAGTTAAGCGCATAATACTATACACCAATGTTTAGAGATTGAACATGTTTATTAAAGAAGGCAACACTATAATATGTGCTCATGAATAAGCCAAGACTATTGTTGACTAAGTCGACGCTAGGTGTAAACCAATCTACAACGCATGAAATAAGCATTGATTGAGTCTAAAAGCTTAATGCAAATCAAAGGAATAGGAAACATGTTGTTTTGTGGCGCCAAATTAAGGAAGAGCGAACCAAGTAGAAGTCTTTACCTACAATACAAATTACAAATGTGAAGCAATGAGAATATATGAACTAGTCAATTCTAAGAGCTAGCCAAATAAGTTGATCTGTAGGAAACCATCACCTTGCATTTCTATTGATCATTCTTGTTGTCTAGATTTATGATTTGACTCATTCTTTTGTTGGGTACGTGCTTACTATATATTGTTTTCTGCTACCACCTTTGTTATTTTTGTTGAGTCAAGCTAAGATGTGTCAGATTTGTTACCTTGTTTCTAGCCTCTAGTTACTGATCCTTTTGTATAAATAGATGAGCCTTTCACCTCATCTGGGACACATTCTTGCTATCATAATTATGATTTTCTATGAGTTTCCTTTGTTGCAATATTGAGCCATGAGATTTGAGAGATATTTGGTGAGAGTTTAGTGTGGTTTGTTGAGAGATATCTTTGTGGGATTTAGTCAAGGAAATGATTTAAAATTTTTTGGTGGAGGCTGTGCTAGGAAACCTGAATTATCAAAGCTATCTGATTACAAGCATGCTAGTTCTCTACTGTACTTTTTTGGTTAAAGTTGTAAAGATTGCTTGTTTATGAGTGTTGCTTGAATTGTTTGAAATAGGAAAATAGTTGTCAATGTGATTGTTTATACCCATATAAGGGAATTATATTTGCATACTATGTATGTAGATATAAATATTTGTGTCCTACTTTAGGCTATGTTAACACATGCTTAAATAGCCATAGCTTGTTTGAAAGGGAGTTAGTATGGATTGCTTCATGTTTCGATTTGGTTATCATAGAGTAATGTTAAGTAAGAAGAAATAGGTTGTTCTTAGGGTTAAAGATTACTTAATTGAGGGAATTTCCTATGCATAGAATATATGTGATCTTAACAAATCGAGCTATAAAGGTGTGTGAATAGGAAGATATCCACTCTAAATTTGAGGTGATGAATACTTTGGCCAAAGTAGAGTAAGTTGCCACTATTTACACTATCAATTCACTATGTCTTAGTTAGAATTTATAGTCTGGGATTATCATAATCATAGGTAGAAGCTATCGCATGATTAAGTTCTAGTTTTTAGGACACAACACTAAGCTCAAGTAAGGCTAGTATTATGGGGTTATCTAACCAATCTCTTTTGTTAAAGGGTAGGGCCATCTTACTTGATAGGTAGATGTGTAGGGGATCGCAATATGTTCGTAGTTGGCAGAAAAGCACTTGAGTGATGCTTCTCCTCATCAGTTGGCAGCTAAAGATTTGAAGGTGGACAACTTGGATAATATGTATCTCTAGTGCTGGAAGTTCAGATGAGATATGTATGTACTTAGTATCTGTTTGTATGAAAATATGTAAACATGAATGTTGTACTTGAGTTTATTCTATATGAAATCAATGTTATGGAAATAATTTGTGAAATTACAATTAAATGCAATGGAAGTTTGAAATAGTTTTTATTTCATATGTGTATGTAATTTACATTTTAAGAAAAGAAAAAAATATTGTTAGGTTATAGCTACATGGCTATTCACTCGTGGGTTTAAACTTAGGTAATTTTTTGAGTAGAATATTGGGCATGCTACAAATCTCCCCCTCCTCTTTTGAGATGCCCCTAGAGGGGGCGAGGGGGGTCAAACCCCCCTCCATGGGTTCACATGAGAGACCAACCCTTTAGGGCAACAACAAATGAACACCAAGGCCATGAAGAAAATCACAACCAATCGAGAAGCAAACATGTCACAACCAATTGAGAAGCAAACATGACACAAAAACAAAGGAAGGAAAACAAATGAAACCAGATATAGTGAGGTTTGGAGGAACCATACCTTCATGGGGGAGGGCCAAGCCTCCCCCACCACAAACTATCGAAACCCTCGCACCAAAACCTTTTCCGCTTCCTCTCCTAGATATCCCTCAATTTATTTTTGTTTTATAATTGTTTAGAGTAATACTATAATGTGCAAGTCTTCCAACAATACTTATCTAGCTTTTTGATCATCTGAGTTTTCTTAAAATATTAACATCTATAATTAATTAAAGTTGATTTCTATAGAGACATATTAATTATTTATTATAATAATTTCATATTTATATTTAATATTTTTTATTATAGAATATAATATATAATAATAATATAACTTATATATACTATTATATATAATAATAAATATAATTATATTGTATATAATTTAATTTGTATTATATAAAATATATAATATATTAATTATATTTTGTGTTAAATAAGAATATAATAATTATTAATTATTAGTAATTATAAAAATTATATATATATATGTTTAATAGTTTTGTTAAAGAATAATAATAAATAATATAACTATATATTTATAAAAAAAAATTATTATATAAAATTTACATTATATATTTATTATGTCAATATATACTTAACTACGTAGGGTAAAGGATGCCATAATGTCAAAACCTAAATGTGCTCATTATTAGGATCTTGGCCGTAATTTTCATTTTAATAAACATACTCTAAAACCCTCGCCGAAAACTTATTTTCAGGTTGCAACTCACCAAATTGGAGGAGTGAAAGGTAAATACTAGTGAGGAAGAGTTTGGAGGAGCATAAACCAATAGAGGTGGGGAAAGCAATAAAAAGCAACGAAAAAAAGCTAAAAAAATGGTGAAAAATGATGAACAATTGAGATTGGTTTAATCGTCTTGCAAGGCCTCTCTATGCTTTTGAACCATTCACAAATAAAATGAGCTCGTGGATCTCAAATAAAGACACGCCTTCAGCGCAATAGAAAAAAACTCGTAAGTTTAGCTTAAGTAATTAAATCAACAAGGGACCTAATAATTAATTAATGACTAATTAATCATAAGTGACTTTCCTAATTACTCCAACATCCCCTCTTAAGATCAACTTATAAAGAAGCTAAAAATCCTGATGAAAAATGCAATGATGGGTCCCAACTACAAGGTCTGATGAGGTACCCATGTACAAACAAATGAAATCTCTCATAAATAGAGAAAAGGAGAAAACCATGTGAGAAAAATTCCTCTAAAATAGAGGAAATGAAATGATTGCACCAGTGAAAGAATGATAGAAGGAGGACTCAATGCGGCCCCCAAGATTGCTTCTCTCACACAAGTATAATAGATGTCAGCCCAATAGGAGAGAGAAAAAGAGGATATGAATCCCCTTGTAAAGAAAGAACTCATGTGCCAATGATGAATGCCCGAAGATAGAACATGATCTATTGCCTGCAAACAACATTTCTCCCCTTAGGAAGAAACAAATCCACTGGTGATTGGAGAAGCCATTCCTAAAAGATGGAAGAATCAGGAATCCAAATCTAAATGATGTGTGCCTTTGAAAATTTCTCAAATGTCTACATGTTAGAAAGAGATGATGTCAATCCAAAAAATGATGAAGACTTATGTAGAACAAGCTTCAAAGATGATGAAGATGATGGGCCAACAATGATGATGCAGTTGTCAACAAAGAGGAGATGAATGTCCTTAAATTAATTATCCAAATATGCAATCTGAGACTCTACAAACAAGGATGATATGTTTGCAAGATACAAATCCCATGTAACTATGTTTGGAAGAAGAGGAATGTCCCGCTAAGTTAAGTTGGAAAGCAGGCATACAATATATATACATAGTTACATGAATATTAACAATTATTTTATTAATTCGTTGTCCATCAGGTCTCGGTATCGCTCCTTCAATCCTCAAACTGAGCTATTGAATATTAGACTAGTTTGGGTCTGTTTGTCAAATCTCCCTCTCTAGTTTTGGGAGCATTCTTGTTTTGAAGCTATTGGCAACTCCATTGGACACTTTCTGAAGGTGGACTCTACATCTCGGGATCTAGGGCATACTACAGTGGCTTGTATTTTAGTTGATTTGGACATCTCCAAACCTCTCCATGGTGATGTGGTTTTAATGGTGGGGGACAAACCTTGGTTGCAACTATTGGACTATGAGGGCCTCCCCTTTCGGTGCAGGAGGTGTTTCTCCACTGGTCATTTGGCCTCTAGTTGCCCTCTTGCTCACCGCAAGGGAACTGCTACTTGGTGGATGAATGCTCTGCCAAACCACCACACGATTGGTTCTCCCTCTTTGGATGATTCCTTTGAGGAGGGTGATCCTCCTGCTCCCTTGCTTCTTGAACCCTTCCAGACTCCTCTTTCGGCTATCCCTTTCGTGGAACCTTTGTTGCCTTGATTTGCTGTCATTGTCCTAGCAAAACTTTCCCTTCCCTCGTTTATCAACTTTGTTGATCCTTTGATGGCTCTTGTCTCCTCTTCTACGCTAACGGCTCCCTCGTTGTGTGGTGGCTCCTTGCCCGGGGTTGCTGTTGAGGACTGCTCCTCTCGCCTCACTCGGTGGATTTCAATTTTGAGTCTTCCTGGTCTGTTGTGCTGAGGAAGAAGAAGGGACTCCCTAAATCCATCACTACTTTGTGGCCTCAAGCTTTGGAAGTCAGATTAGTCCCCTCAAGATCTGGGGTTGTCTAGTTCTTGTTAGTTGTTTTACCGTTGTTTTTGTTCTTTTCCTAGTTCATGTTCTGCTTTGAACTAACTTCTTTTTGGCCCTGTGGGCTCTCTGTGTGAAGGGTACAACACCCTATAAATGTTGCTTGTCTTATCAAAAACAATTATTTTATTAAATAAACCTATCAAACAAGACAATCCTAAATTTATAATAGTGGGAACAATTTACTGTGTATGTATGAAGTCATTTAGAGAATAACATATGTTGATAAGATAAAGAGAATAACGTGTACCAACTTGAAGATGCGTGGATAGTTGAGGATCATGGAGATGATGCATGTTGACGCTTTGAATATTACAAAGGATATTAACAAATTTTAAATAAGGAGGAAATTGATTCTTTATGTATTGCAAAGAATATTAGCAAAAAACCTGGACACAATTGATAGCTTATTGCATTGTGAAAATGACGTTAACCATCTTCCCTCTTATGATCCATTCAAATTTGAAAAATGAATGCATTCATTCTGGTTGTTGAGTTGTTGCATTTGAGTTTTGAATTAATTTTGTTTGTTGTTTAAGGATATTAAATGATTTCGTTCATTGAAATATGTTGTTGCCATTTATGTATGAATTAAAGGATGAGATGACTAAATTTTGAATAACATTTTTTTTGTTATCTGCTAGGGGAGCCTTACACCATTTATTGTTTGTGTAGGTACCTATTGTGAATGGAGTTAACTCTTGTGGATGTGAGAGTATGTATGGGAGAATGTGCACCTGACAACCCATCAAGTTGATGGGAGTTTCAATTTATGTCATAATAAGAACCAATAACTATACATGAAGATGTGTAAATATAATATGATTTGAGTGTTGCACCCTATGCAAGTGGGTGGTAATTGTAAACATTAAAGGTTTCAAGAAGTTATAAAAGTGGGTATTTTGGAGCAACTTGTCTTATACTTGAAATGAAGTTGTTCATGTTGGGCGATCACATTCATTGGTCAACTACAAATTCACATGTGAACATGTATTATTGGATTTGCAATATTTTACTATACTACTTAGAGCTTTTTATTGGTTTAAATACAAAATTTTTTTGGGGGTTAGGTGGGAAAGGAGTGAATGGTTATTGAAACATGGGCGAAAAATAGAACCTCTTCCCTACATGTTGACAAGTCCTTGCCTACAATTCACTCTATTTCCACTGATTAGCACTATATTCACCTCTTGATTTTGAAAGGTATATCATGACATTATTACAAAATCAAAGACAATATGCTATGGTTATTTGCTATTTAAATCTCAATATAGGAATCTTTGTTTTTCACATAAGGTATGCGGTGACATTACAAAATCAAAGGCATACTATGGTTATTTACTATTTAAATCTAAAAAGAGGAAAATTTATTTTCCACACTGACGATTTCCTTTGATTTCTTCGTGTTCATGGTATAATCATTCTCTCTAAGACATTTTAGATTTTGTAACTTATATAATTCAAGTTTTATTTTCATTCAATACACATATTTATAAGCTTGAGAGTTTCAATTTATCTTTCTTAGGCTTTTATATTTTTTGTGCAAATTAACATTGTAGATTTTTGTTCCCCATGTTCAACAAAATAATTCTATGGTTATATATATTGACAATTATTGTGTGTTTTCTCTTCCAGCTAATGGCAAATCCTATAATAATAAAATATATTGTTTTAGAGAAAAAAATATAGAATTTTATTTAAACAAAATAATAGTATTTCAAAGGATTGGAAATAAAATAAAATAAAAAGGGATATAAACTTTTTACATAAAATTTGATTAAATTCAAATTTATTTATTAAAATGAAATTTCTAATTTTATAATTTTTATGAAATTATTTTATAAAGATTTAAATTTATTTTCAATGAAATAACTATATTTTAATAAGTGAATTAAATATTTTATAAGGTGGCATTTTCAGTAATATTTTGTCTGCATTCTAATGATCCTGGCATGAATCCTCCCAACAATCCATATGCTCCCATTGCAAGAAATGAGGTTCCTACAAGAATTATTCCTATTCTAGCACTAAATTCTTACTAGGATAGATGGACAATAAAGGCTAGAGTTGCTATAAAGAGTCAACTTCATCATTTCAACAATACAAAAGGAGATGGAAAAGTTTTTAGCTTTGAGCTAGTTGATTTTGATGGTGGTGAAATAAGAGTAACATGTTTTAATGGGGTTGCAAATTAGTTCTATGATCACATAAAGATTGGGAGAGTGTTTACAATCTCAAAGGGGAGCCTCAAATCTGCACAAAGGAATTTCAACCATTTACAAAATGATTGGTAAGTTTTTTCAAAAGTAGTTCCAAAGTCGAGTTGTGTTTGGAGGAGAATAGCTCCATACCAAAAATAACACTTTAGTTTTAAACTAATAAGCGAACCTGAGGACATATAAAGTAATTCTATGGTTGATATTATAGGTGTTGTTTTATCAATCAATCCATTAAATACAGTATCGAGAAAGAATGCCACATAGACTAAAAAATAACTCTTCAACTAAAAGACATGTCAAGTTACAAAGTGGATTTGATAATGTGGTGTGGTTTCTGTGATAAGGAAGGCCAAGAACTTCAAAAAATCTATGATTTAGGAACTTTTCCCATTCTTGATGTAAAGGCTAGACAAATTAGTGATTTCAGTGGAAAATCTATGGGAATAATCACCACAAGAAAACTTCTTATAAATCCAAATCTTCTAGAGTCACAACAATTTTGAGATGTTGGTTTGATACAAAAGGGACTCTGTGATTTAGGAACTTTTCCCATTCTTGCTATAAAGGTTGGACAAATTAGTGATTTTGGTGGAAAATCTATGGGAACAATAACCACAAGCAGAACTTCTTATAAATTCAAATCTTCTAGGGTTATAACAATTGAGATGTTGGTTTGATACAAAAGGAAAAAAATTGGCTTCTCATTCTATTACAAAGGAAATCTCACCCATTAGATGAGCTAAAATGTTGAAAATCGTGGCACAAATTAAGGATGAGGGACTTGGTAGATTTGACAAACTTGACTAGATTGTGATGAAAGGTACCTTATCTTTCAAAAAAGATAATTTATGTTGCATCACTTGCCTCTTGAAAATTGAAGGTAGGCAATGCAAAAAGAAGCTGAACAATAATAAAGATGGTAATTGGCATTGTGAAAGATGTGATAAGAGTTTCATTGAATGTGATTATAGATATTTGCTTCAATGCCAAGTGCAAGATCATATTGCTTTGACTTGGGTTACTGCTTTTAGAGAAGTAGGAGAAGAAATTATGGGTGTTTTTGATTATATAAGCTGCATTTACTGGGTGTAGTACCCATTACACAACGAGCCCCAAGGGCCAAAAAGAGACCAAGATCAATAGAACATTATAGAGTCTAGACCAAAACAAACAAAAACCAAAAGATAACTAACACAACACACAGACAACATAAACCCAACAAAAACATACAAACCAACCCACTAATTGGCGACACCTTCTCATTTCTAAATGAGGAGATTTAAAACATCATCCTTGACCCAATTAGGACTTTCATCCTTGGTATTCTTGTCCACCTCTTCCATGATGACATTAGAGAGAGTGATGACATATTTGTGTCTTAATGGTGAAACAAGTCAGCTTAGTGAACTTTCGTTCAAGTTTCTCCATCCGCTCCTGCAACATGTTGATATCCTCCTCCTTGTCGCTTTTCCTCTGAGTCATCTCTTCCTCTATGGCCTTGGGATTCGAAGAGTGGGTGGAGTCCTCTTTGAGCATTCTGTTTAGGTCTGAGAAGTGGCTTGGACCTTCCATTAGGCTTAGGATTATAGTTCATTTATGGTTAAGGTTAGCTATAGGGTTAAAATTATGAATCTAATTAGGGTTACACTTACAGTCATAGTTAGGGTTAGGATTAGTGTTCAATTAGTCATAGGGTTTATTTAGGGATACAGTTAACATTAGGATTCAATTATAGCTCAAGATTAGGGATAGAGCTCAATTAAGCTTGTGGTTAGGGTTAGGATTCAATTATAGTTATGCTTAGGATTGGGTTTAGAAGGTTAGCATTCTATAAGGTTCAATTAGAGTTAGGATTATGGTTATTTTTTAAAAATATATTATTATAACTTTATATTTATTTTTCAACTATTTTACTTAAATAATATATAATAAAATGAAAATGAAATAATATCTCTCAACATATTTTATATAGATTTATTAAAAAAATATATATACTAGTCTATTTTCCCATATATAAAATAAATTATTTTCCTAATTCTCCAGAGAAGAACATGTAACACGTAAAAAATTTGAAAGTGGAGACAGGAAGAGAATGAAAAAGACTCACAGGCGTCTTGAAGCTTCTGTTTCCCGTCCCGCTTTAATATAAGTGTAAAATTCACACGCCCGATTCTCATTCGGTTCGAATTACCCGAAACCAACAATTTTGCATACAACTGCTGCAATTTACAACCTTTTTCGCCAGCATTGCAGATCAAAAATTGAGAAGTGCTGTGAGCAGGCAGTAAAGTAACGACTTCTTACCATGGCAGTCAACTTTCAGAAACAGATTCGAGACAATACCCTGGTAAGTCATTATATATCTTCTTTTTTAAAGTGAAACTCTTGCGTATTCTTTTTTGAAATTGAAGTTTATGTCTTACTGTCTCACAATGTTTAAGCTTTGATCTTACTTATCAGACCTTCGAATTTATAATTGTTTGTAATATGGTTAATGTGCGATAAACTGCCCTTCGCCATTCTAGTTATTAATTCTTAAAGAATGCCAGCAACTGCCTACACCATATTGCATGCATGCCAGCTCTGCCACTTCTCTTGCTTGGTAATTAATCAGGCCAGTTATAGATGGGCCACATTCTTAAGAAAACTTAGGGCCCAAACATCAGTCACTTCTTTAGATCTCAAACTTACTGTCTCGAACATAACCCTCATTATTATGATTCTAAACTTACGTCCCAAAAATGGGCTTAATTTGCTCGCCCCTGTGCATACCATGAATTTATGTACTTTTGTTTGCTTTCTTTTCTTATCATGGAGTTATTCCTTTTTTTGGATCTTGTAACAGTGTTTACAATAAATGGAATGTGAAATGCAAGTTTCAAATTTCATTTTTTTACAGATATAAAGCAAAAGTAAAGGGAAGAGCCAGGGGTAGCATTGAACTAAACACAACCAGAGTCTCGAGATGTACTTGCAATTTCTAATAAGGTCTTCAATTTTGTTATTGATAAGCCAAAATCAAGTGGTTTACTTTGATCAACCCTCATCCTCCTTTCATCAAACGAGTACCAAGGTTCACCATTGCTCAACTCTCTCCCTATCAGTTGAACCTCTCAACCTCTTAATGTTGGCTAAGGGCCCTCATTTTGTCAACCTGAAATTGAGTGGGTCATATCGGTCTTGCTTTGTCCTCCTATCGTTTGACAGGTAGCACAGTTTACTATTGCTCATCCCTCATCCTCCTAGCATTGGACGAGTACTGTGGTTTGCTATAGCCTGCAATTCAATCCTCATCCTTCAAATTTTGGACGGGTACCTTGGCTTGCTGTTGCTGGCTCCCGTGCATATTCATAATTTATGTAATTTTTAAATTTCCTGTTCTTATCATGGAGTTATCTCTTTCATTTGGTACTTGTATGGGTTTTTCATTTTGACTACGATTTCATTCACATTAACCTACTTTGGTACTTTTGGATATTAATTTGAGCTGATTGGACATTTCATTCACTTGATTTCATTTTTGTTGTTGACAACTTTGTAATCAACATTTTTTGAATTCAAGCAGCAAATTGGAAAGTTGGCTTGCAAACATGAAATTGAAAGAATGTACATTGAGACTTGCCTGGTACCATTGCGTGACATTTGGAATTCCTTCTAAAGTACCAATACTAATTCTTTTTGGAGAATCATAGAAAGTCGCCAATTTTATTCTCTATTTTCAAAAAGAAAATTCAATGAATTTCCAAAATTTGATTCTTCAAAGGAAAAAAGCAAATAGTAAAGGCATGCATGAATTCACTAATGGCAATAACCAAAGCAAAGGCCTGAAGTCAAAGGCATGTAGATTTTACAGAGGTTTTTCTAACTTTTCTCAAGCATTTGTTAATTTCAAATTTCCTTTTATGGAAGACTGAATATTTGAGTGGAGGTTTGTGCATACAAGGTTGTTGGTGGTTGAACTTGACCTCATTATCAACAGCTATGGATGAGGACATTCACACCAGATTAATGGCTACCTAGGTGGCCAGTGCCCTCTACACATCCACTCATCTGGGACGGTGACTAGATAAGTTGTCTAGGTCTCCACTTGGTCGCCCATGATGAATTGACCATCTCAAAATTTTCCATGAATAGAGGCATCACAACATACAAGTAGGCTGTGAAGAGGAAGACTTTGGCCACCGACATGAGAGACATTGTTGTCTCAGTCCACAAACATGTTGTCAAAGCCTTGCAAGCTAGCAACCTATTGGGATCCAATTACTTGCTATCAACAGAGGGAATTAGCCAAAGTTAAGGTATCATAAACATATTTTAAAAGGTGAACAAAAAGTTTAGATTCAGGCTGATATTATGCAAATCTATATTTGAATTTTATTATTTTAGGGGTTTTAATTCATTTTTTCCCTGTGGGAGACGGCTTATTGGAAAACAAAAAGGTTTGAATTTTGAACGCATATTTTGTGAAAAATATGATTATGAATATGGAGATCCTCCAATGGAATGTGAAAATTTGTAGGGAGACCATTGTTCAGAATTCAACATAACACTTGGAGAGAATCTTATATCTCCTACTATACTGTATGAGGTTGAGAAATTGGAGATTTTCATTTAATGTACAATGCGGAGGTTAAGTTTTCAGGGATGAGGAGATAAAGCACAGAAGAGAAAGACGGTAGTCTTGGTATTGGTCAGAATCAGAGATTTAATGTATAATGCAGATGTCATGTTTCCAGGGATGATAAAATATAGTACACAAGAGAAAGGAGGTGGTCTTGGTCAGGTTAAAAGTCCCAAGAGACAAGTTTTCGTTGATGTTATTGCTGTCATACATATTACATGGACTGCTTTCTTGGCATTGGTTGTAGATTCATAATAGTCATCTTTCGTGAGTCTTTGAAGAAGGCTTGAGTTCATTATGTCACCTTGGTGCTTGTTTGACAAGTAAGAGAATAGGTCAATCTTGGAAGGCCTATTCATATCTTTAATCCCGAAACAGAGGAATCAACTGTTGTTGATTATAAGAGAACAATGGTGGTTAGATATGAGTCTATTTTTTTTAATTAAGTTATGAGCTTACACATGACTGGCCAAAAGGTTTAAATGATTACGTCAGGACATAAGACAAGAAAAAGTTAATTGAAAGAAAGAAAAATATAAAAGCTTTGTGTATCTTCAATGCTTGAGCATTGGATTAAGGTATGAAAATTCAATATATATGAAGAGCTCTGTATTGTAGTGTTTGCAAGACCTATTTCTTAGTTTGGGCGGTGGGTGTGCCAAAGGTTATTGATTTTTGCTACATTATTTTAAGGTTCTTGTAGAGTGTGTAGTCTGCAATTGCTTGGAGTGCATCTTAACCAAGATCAAAGTTTAAATTTTTGACATTAAAAAGTTTTTACATGTTTCTGCATATTTTGCACTTCTTAAGTGATGCAATTGACGAGTTTGGTGCCAAAATACTAGGTGATTTATTGCCTTTGCCTGCATTAGAACTGATTGTGTGTAAATGGAAGCTCCTTGGCATAGATATTTCTATGCTTGTAGCTTTCAAACTGAAGAAGAGGGAAACAATTATTTTTGATGCCGACGAGGATGAGTATTGTGTTGGCTTTCACCAAGAGAAACAGCCACATAGTTGATTTAGAGAAGAAGATAAGGCATAGATCACGTCCAACCCAAAACATGGGGATGATGATAATGGGGATCTGTATGATGCATATGGTAATGAGTATAAAATCTTTGAAGCCAATGTAGATGATGAGTAGGGCTCTACAAATAATGATGATGCCCAGCTGCATGATCAGCAAAATAATGGTTTGATGTCAAGGTACCCTTTGAGGAATCAACTACTTATTGCCATCGCCTCTTGTTTCCTTTTCTGTTTGCGCTTTGCATGGGGGTTCAAATGTTGCATTGTTAATTGCACATTCTAGTCAGTTTCACATTCAGTTTCCTCCACCTATTCCTACCACATAAGCTGACAAAACAAAATCTGTTTACATGCCTTTGGGCGCTGAGATCTTCATTTCAATTTCATAAAGAAAATATTATTAAGAATAGGCAAATATTGTACCAAATTACATTGACATCAACAATGGGAACAAGAAGTTGAGAAACAGAAATACAAAAAATTGAAATTCTCATTCTACTAGCAAAAATGCCTTCCTATATGTGTTGGTTATTTGTGACTTGCTCTTTCTTGTTTTCTAATTTTCTTCTTTATTTTTTATTTTTGGATAATACATGGTGTCCATCAATTCTCCTCTGTCTGCTTGAGAAACAAGGTTATTGGCTGTGTACTTGTTCTTCATTTTGTTTTCTAGATCTGGACCATTTCATTTCCTCGTGACAGCTTACCTCTTGACATCTTGCAATTTGATTTTGCTCTAACTGAATGAATCTTCTTAGAAGTAGCCATAGATGTTTTATGAATTTCTGAGCTTGCTCTCTCCACTCCTTTGAATTCCTTGATTATCTAACAAAGGTTCTTTTCTTCTTGCTTCAGATAGTCATAGGCTGGTTCATTCTAAGTGAGATTGAAGTCGTTCTCAATAGCATTCTTTTGGGTGATAACTTTTCTAAATAATTCTTTGAGGAAGGGGATACAACTTGTGCTTTATCCATGGTTAGCAGCGAGACAACATACACCAAATATCTGGTGATTTTTTTTTTTTTCTTGTGGGATTTTTCACTAGTCTGATCATTGAATCCCTGATTCTAGGATATAACAGTGAGTATTGTTTATGCATGCAGTTGGGCTGCTAATATGATATAATTGCTGCATAACTATATGGACTCCATGCTTTAAGTGAATGGATTTCTATGCAAATATTCTTTTAGTGCTCTTAGTTTTTGTCAGACTCAGCCTAAATGTTATCACCACTTTGTTATGCATTTTTCCAGATCCTCTATGGAATCATTTGTAATGTCCCCTCTTAAAAAATTAAACCAAGACAAACCCAAGTGCCCATCAGACAAATAAGAGGGTCATAATGTCACAGAAAGGAGCGCTTAAGTTATATTATGAAATTATAATAAAGTAAAGTTAAAATATTAAATAAAGGCCTCTTATAATTAAATTTTATTTAAAATAATAATTCCTCTCAAATAATCAAGGGTCATTTGAAGAGTTATGTCTTTTGAAGGGAAATTCTATTTTAGAGAGGCCAAGCAAGGAGAGGGAGGCATACATTGACGAACAATTATATTTTCTGATTTCTACTCCTTGTTGGAGCATTGATCTATGGTTCAAATAACCTGAGGATGAAACCCCTCTAGTTTCGGAATTGGAGGACGAATACCCACAATTCCATGGAGTGATTTTACACAGACATCACCAGTGTGCAGAATTGATTAATTTTTAGTTTATGCTTGAAGAAATATCCTTTCAAATCTACAATTTATAATTGGTGCAGTGATCCATATTCCTTGGCAGGGTTGGAACAATTCATATTGCATATGAACAATGGTTTAAATCTTGAAACCTGCACAATGCCTCAAATAGAAAATTGCCACTTTCACATTACAGCACCGGCTTACATCTGCTTTTTATATTGAAGGGTTGAAAGGCTGAATTGTGCTTAGGGTGTGAGGGTGGATTGATCAAAAGATTGCGATTTATAAGTTTGTGGTGGAATTTTGTGATTATCTTACAGAGATCTTCAGTGACTTTGTTGTGGATCTGTTTGCAGAGATTTTGAAACCCAGTGACTCAAAAAGATACACATTCAGTTCCAGCAAAGTCGTATAATAGGTGATTAACATTGTATAACAGAATACCGGAGACATTATCAATAAAGAAATTTCCTTCTGAGTACTATTTGTCATTTATTCTATTAGATCTATTAAACTGCTCCTAGACGATTTTATAATTGCAGAATTGATAATTGTATAGCAAATGATAATATTCATTCATTGTGAAGCAAAAAATTGTTGAGCAAATTAAAATTGGGTAGATATTATAAAATATTTTATTCGGAATATTACATCATCATCCATGTATTCATGAAGATGAAATATTATAACATAGTTATAAAGGAAATAAACAAATTTTTGACACACATTGCACTATCAGAAGCATTATAAATATTCTGACACAAAGGAACACTAAAATTATTCTGCCTGTTGTTATTGCTTTAATTGAGACACTTGAAAGGATCATTTTGACAGTTGAACTTGTCTGATGTGCATGAAGCGAAAGATTCAAGGAGTCAAAAACTCGATATGGAGAATCATTTCATTCTTTTGCTTGTTTGTATCATTTCAAGTAGGAGGGTAGTTGACTAGTTTATTAATTACAAAACCATGAGTAGTCAAAGCTAAGGCTAGTGTTTGGTCTTTTTGTCTCTCCTGAAGTTAAAATCTTTGCTGGAAATTTTCTCAGTTGCAACATCTTGGTGACTACCCTGCTTGAAGATCTATTCTTTGTTTTTTGTTATGCTAGAATTTTGCAGAGAGATTTGGCTTCAATTCTGTAACTTCTTTGTATCCTAGCATATTGGTGCCATCTTTTAAATCTAAGTTCTTTGAAATAATTAAACTGATGTCATATTTTTTTGATAGGGCGCTATAGACCGAATATATAATACATGCATGAGTACTTGTCCTAAAAATATTCTCAAAAAACAATGCGGGTGCTTATCCATATTAACAGCGGTTGCAAATGAAAGTTTAAGGAATCCATGCAAATTTTCCAATATCCAAGCTTTCTTTTTTCCAGTTGTGCTAACCTAGTCAAAAGTGCGGAAGCAATGGAATTTTGCATTCAGAAGTAATGGTTGCAAAAGCAATTATTTATCATTGGATATATTAGGGAAAAGAAACAGTAACAGAAGTATGTACTGATTAGTCAATACTCAATATGTTCTTGTGCATAAGCTGTGAAGTTGTTGCAATTTCTCATGCATTAAAAAGTGACAACATGAGAAATGCAGTATGTTCACATACATAAGAA
Organism: Sequoia sempervirens; assembly: GCA_007258455.2. Lineage (NCBI taxonomy): Eukaryota > Viridiplantae > Streptophyta > Pinopsida > Cupressales > Cupressaceae > Sequoia > Sequoia sempervirens. Next base: position 21,317 of record VDFB02383233.1, on the reverse strand, counting down.
GTAATGGGATATGCAAACATTACAACATTAGTTCCAAATTTCCAATGGCCCAGAATTGAAAATGGTTGTCTTCCATGAAACTAAGTAGAAATTAATTGCCCTTGTCAATTTGGTAATGCATGGCTAATGTCTTAAGATGGTTGCCAGAGTCAAAATGTGAATATAGTTCTATAATCTGAATTAAAATCATTTTAATTTGATCAATGACAAATGTGTATCTTCTTCAGGAACTTCGTGAGTTCTTGAACGATCTGCAAAATTGGGAACAATCTATAAAAGAAAGAGATAAGAAGTTAAAAAGTCAGGTTCATGAGCAGGAGAAGCCAGTAAGTTTTTATTTATCACCTTTTTAATCATATCAGAGATGATCATAGATATTTAGTCTTTCACATTTATTTTCCTTTGTTAAAGTCTTATACTCTCTTATCTCCATCGTTCCCAGAATAGTTTAACTTTATTTTGTTTTTAATTTGTTTTTCATGCTTTACTTGGCATGTCATTGTTCACTCAAAATACATTCAAGTTAGCAATTTTTTTTTTTGTGTACTCACACTTAAGTTGAACTGTATAACACATTTTGTAGTGGTTAATGTTAGAGTAACTCTATTTTAAGAAAAGAATAGAAGTTTTGTAATTGTCTCCGTTGGCACCAAAAAAACATTTGGGATCAAGCAGCTTTCTCGCTGATGTGAATTGATTTGATGGAATCCAGTTAATTTGCCTACTAAAAATTAAGGTTTCATCCCATCAAATGGATCATTATGATATAGAGTCTAGACCAAATGTATGAATGTCAAATAATGATTGACACCAGAAAATATTAGAATTTTGAGGACATACTTATCTGTTTGTGAAACAATGATTGAATGAAATCTTCGATATATTGAAAGAAGGGGCAAATGCTCTTCATATAGAGATTACAAAAAGATGTTTATAAATACAAAGTTTCTAAAATAGAAAAATCATCGAAGAAAAGAATGGAAATAAATCTAAACTAATAGTTTACAAGATTACAATATATTGACCATTAATAAATCTAAAAATTATTTTAATACCCTCCCTTAATGGTCAATCTATCAACTACACCAAGATGCCCTTTGAATTTTACAAACTTATCTGGGCTGAGAGACTTGGTGAGAATATTAGCAATCTAATCCTCAGTTGGAATATACTGCAATACCACTGATCCATTTTCGACAAGCTGGTGGATGAAATGACAATGAAGTTCAACATGCTTTGTACTTTCATGGAAGATTGGATTTTTGGTGAGTTTCAGCACCCCTTGATTGTCACAGTACAAGGGGGAGGGCCCTGCTTGAGACATTTGCATGTCAGAAAGCACCCTTCGAAGCCAAACCGCCTCACAAGCTGCTTTAATAGTTTCCAAATATTTAGCTTCAGTCGAGGAAAGAGCCACTACCTGTTGCTTCTTGCTGGTCCATGTAACCGCACCTATACCCAAACTAAATACATACCTTGAAGTAGACTTTTTGTCATCGACAAAACCTGCCCAATCTGAGTCTGTATAGCTAGTCAGCTTAGGATCTTTGCACCTTCCATACAGAATGCCAAAGTCGGAAGTGCCTTTCACATATCGCAGCACATGCTTCACTGCAACCCAATGTTCTGCTTTAGGGGCTGTCATGAAGCGAGAGATGTAGCTCACTGCAAAACTGAGGTTAGGTCTAGTAGCAGTGAGATAAATGAGGCTGCCTACTGGTTGCTTGAATGCTAATTCATTTTGCACAGGCGAATCTGATTCTGCTTATAGTTTCAGCCCTTTCTCCATAGGTGTAGATGCAGGTTTGCAATCATTCATTCTGAACTTATCAAGTAGACTGCGAGCATACTTGGACTGAGAAATGAAGATGCTATCAGCTGTCTGCCAGACCTCAACACCGAGACAATAATGACGAAGTCCCAAATCTATCATGTCAAATGATTGATTGAGATTATGTTTGATTTCCTCAATCAGATGTTTAGAGCTGCTAGTAATGATAAGGTTATCAGCATAGACAACAAGCACAAGAATATCATCACCAGATTGTTTGACATACAAATTTGAATCAAAAGGGCTTCTCTGAAAACCATGATCAACAAGGTACTTATCAATTTTCATGTACCGTGCCCTTGGAGCTTGTTTAAGGCCATAGAGTGCTTTCACGAGTCTGCAAACTTGGTGTTCTTTACCAACAACTTTGATACCAAGAGGTTGCATCATATAGACTTCTTCTTGAAGATCACCATTGAGAAACACACTCTTGACATCCATTTGATGGACTTTCCATCCAAATTGGGCTGCAGTAGCGAGGACAAGCCGAATAGTACTCATGTTGGCTGTAGGAGCAAAAGTCTCCTCATAATCAATGCCCTTTGCCTGTTAGAACCCTTTGGCTATTAACCAAGCCTTGTACTTACCAAGTTTTCCGTTAGCCTTGTACTTAACTTTATACACCCATTTTTAGCCAATGGGCTTCTTCCCAAGTGGAAGATCAAAAAGGACCCAAGTGTTATTCTTTAGAAGGCTATTATGTTCAGCTTCCATAGCTTGTTCCCACTCAGGTACACCTTTAGCCTCAAAATAGGTTTGAGGCTCAGAGATGTTGTGAAGATTGGCCATGAGAGAAAAATTAGCAGTATTCTGCTGCTTGCTCTTTTTCCGAGTAGTTCTACCCTCAAGTAATTCATCATCACGAAGATCACTTATGGTTTTGGCATACCATTTAGGTCAGAGAGTAGAAGTACCAGTATCTGAAATAGGAGGAGCAACATAACCAGGGGTGGCTGGAGCAACATTAGCTGGAATAGGATCCAGATTGTCCCGAGGAGGGGCGGGTGGTGGAATATTCTACTGAGGTGCCTGCACAACTGCATAATCCCTCCCATCAGGTGGAGCTAGGGGAAGACAAACACCCAAATCAGAAGCTTGCATAAACTGATCTTCAGGATTCACAAAAGTATAAGATGAAAACCAGTAGTTTCATCAACCACAACATCACGACTGAAGATGAGACAAGCTGAATCGACATCAATCAACCTATATGCCTTGTGATTCTTATTGTAACCAGTGAACACGAGTTTCTGGCTTTTGGAATCCAATTTAGTGCGCTTGGCATCTGGTATCCAAATATGAGCAGTAGAGCCAAAAACTTTCAAGTGGCTGACCTTAGGCTTACATCCAGACTAGGCTTCTTTAGGAGTCATCTTCTTAACTGCATGAGTAGGAGATCGTTTCAGAAGATAAATAATAGTATAAATTGCTTCAGCCTAGTATTTTCTAGGAACATTTCTATGTTCCAGCATAGAATGAGCCATTTCAGTAATGGTGCGGTTCCTATGTTCAACGACACCATTTTGCTGAGGGGTATATGGTGTGGTAAGTTGGCCTTTAATGCTATGTTCCACGGCCTTTTGGGGACGGGGACGGGGGGACGGCTGGGGACGCGTTTCCGGGACATTTCCTAGGGGCAAATTTTTAGGGGACGATAGGGGACGGCGATATACAAATTACATATATATATATGATTTTTTCAAAAATTATTAATATATTATAGACAGAGAGAGGGAAAGAGAGAGATATATGTCAATAAATTAATAATTGATAACAACAATATCAATATATAAATAAATCGCGAGAGTAGTAGCATAACAACATATGAACATGATAAATCATAAATGTCATTAAACTTTAAACTTTAAAGCATTATAAAATTTATCACAGCAATATCAAACATAAATAAAACCATGGTCTATCAATATCCAAATGTTTCAAACATGCATCCAAAAGTCTCAAAGTTCAAACATGAAAATCAAAATACTAAATACATTGTCCAACAGTCTATGAAATTAAGCCTCATTCGGGCTATGAATATCAAAAGACTCAGAACTATCTGAGTCACTATCATCTTCTGGCAAGAGTGGATCATCCAATGGTAGTCCGACCAATCCTTGTTGCACCTCATCCTCATCAATTTGCCTAACGTCCTCAGGATCTACATCCCATCGTGCTGCTGGAGTTTGCCGATACTCAGTAGTCTGACGGTCCTGAAGTCTCAAGGCACTATGAACTGCAACTAATTTCTCAGCTCGTTTTGAAGTAAGCCTGTTCCTCTTAATGGAGTGGATGAAGCCATAGGTGGACCAATTCCTCTCTGCAGCAGAGGAACTAGCAATCTGTGAGAGCAAACGAATGGCAAGTTGTTTCAAATCCGGTGTGTCCTTCCCATGAAATTTCCACCATCCAATGGGGTTGTTTTGTGCAATGGTGGCCCTATCTGTCCTAGCCTCTGGTTTGCTGAATGTAGGACCCTGAAGATCAGCAAACATAAGCCACTGCTCTCTAATAATGGTTGCTAGCTCATTGGTATATATTTTACGAAGGGCTGTTGTAAGCCCCTCTATCACCTCGTCATCCTCAGAAGGAAGCATTCGGCTAGGTCTAGGTACATACCACTTCGGATTAAGAGAATAGGTACATTTCATTTAAGTTTTTGTTTATGAATTTACTCATTCGCCTTTCCTTGCTGTGGGCCCACGTCAGATTTAAAAGCAATATAAAATGTTTAAAAACCAACGATTTAATGTTATTTTCTGTTCTGGGCAGTTCATATACGCGGGGGACGGCTAGCCGTCCCCGGGGACGGTGGACCGTTCCCAGAGAAGAGGAAACGTCCCCCCCCGTTTCCTGCAAATTTTCTTCATTCGGGGACGGCAGGGGACTGTCCCCGATGCGTCCCCCTGTCCCCGGGACGGGTGGGGACGGGTACAGGGGGTTTTGGGGCAGGGGACGCGTCCCCGTGTAACCCATGTGCAACACAAACTGGAGAAGTCATTAGAACAAAACTCCCCCGCATTATCAGACCTTAGAGTGACTATAGGAAAGCCTGACTCTTTCTCAACTAAGGCCTTAAATTGCTGAAATATACCAAACACCTTTGATTTGTTTTTAAGAAAATACACCTACATTCTCCTACTAAAATCATTAACAAATAATTGAAAATACCTACAACCAGTAACTGGAGGAGTGTTCATTGGGCCACATAAATCAGCGTGAACCAACTATAATACCTTGGAAGCTCGCCAAGAGTCACCATCTGAGAATGGAGTTCGATGCTGCTTTCCAGCCTGACAAGCCTCGCATACTTCATGATGTTGAGTTTGAATTGCAGGTAGACCACCAACTAGATCATCTCGAGATAGCTGAGAGAGATATTGCATGTTCAGGTGCCCATAACGCTGATGGCAGAGGTTGCTGATGGAAGTACTCCTGGCTGCCATAGCGTGCTATTGAGAATCACCAAAATCAACAAGTCTATATAGACCATGATCCTCAAGTCCCTGAACGATTGTAGTGCGAGTCTCTCTGTCATCAATGCTACATGTATGCATGCTGAAAACAATATCTGGCTGAGGAGAGTGAGTCATGATTTGACTGGCTGAAAGTAAGTTCAACTCCATGCCAAGTACAAAGTATACATCGAGAAAAAATAAATTTCTCCCTCTAGAATGAATCTGCACGTTGCCCTTTTTGACAACAGTATACTCCTCGCCTCCTCCAAAGATAACAAAATCTTTGAATGGCGTGTACTTAATGAACCAATCTCGACAATGAGTGAAGTGTCGAGAAGCACCTAATGTACCAGGCAGAGGATTTAACATGATCTGCAAGACTCTTGGCCATAAAGGCATAGAGCACAAACTCCTTTTGCTCAGTGTGCTCTACAACATGGGCTTTAGGTTTCGACTCTCCTTGTTTGTTTTGTTTAGAAGCCAAGTGTTTCCGACAATCTTTCTTCATGTGACCATACTTATGACAATAGTTGCACTGAACATTCTTCTTCTTGGAAGAATCTGGGGATTGCACTTGACTGGTCTGCTGAGAGGGTTGATTCTTGCCCTTATTCTTTTGAAATGTCTTGGCAGGAAATGCCTGCTCTGTGGAGGATGAACTAGCACCACTACCAAATTGTTGTTTCCAATGATCCTACTGCAGAAGTATGGTGCAAAGATTTGGAAACTTCAAATCAACATTAGCTAAGGTAATGTTAAGTGTTTCAATGAAGTGCTCATAAGATTTTGGTAGACTCTTCAGAGTGATGACTACCATATCTTCTTCCATTTTCCGACCAATAGCCTCTAGCTGATCACGGATATCCTTGATCTTTGTCAAGTGCGCTTGCAAAGTTGTCTTCTCATCCATCATGATGGAAAACATGTTTTTTCAGAAAGAATGCACGACTCTTGTCGGATGTTTCATGAAGATCTTTAAGAAGATCCAAATTTTTGTAGCTGATTTGCTAGACGACACCTAAGGCAATTGGTCATCAGTAACCAACAATTTAATAAGCATCACGGCTTCCCGATTTTGCTCATCAAATGTTTCCTGATATTTACCTGCCGTTGTAGGACATGTAGTATTGCCGAGAACAATCTGGTCCAGGCACCAATATTCAAATATCGTCATCATACGTTGCTTCCAAGTGTTGTAATTGTGGCCGTTGAACTTTTGACTGCCCTCCAACATAATGTGCGACAAAGAAGCCATTTGTCACAAACAAAATCTGACAGAGTAGAAAAAAGGCACAAAACCTGAGATTATTTGAACGAATCCGGCACAAGAAAAGAACTTGCTCAAAGATGGCAGAGAATACTTCGGATCAAAGTTTGCAGACTCGGACTCGCCGCGGACTCGGCAGCCCAAAATATGACTCGGACTCGGGGACTCGGCACGGACTCGAGAAAAGACTCGGCAAGGACTCGGCAAAAAAAAAAACCGTAGTTTTACAAAAAAACAAGAACAAATTAATGCATTTAGAGAACATAAGAGCCTAATTTGATTATCAAACACTCATAATTCAAAGATTACACATGTCATATGATCATCAAACACTCAATAATTGAAATTTAATCATTCATAATTTCATAGTCATCAAATACTCATAGTTTCAATGTATAACAACATCATAAGTTTATAAATGTTTACATATAATCATGTTAAAAAGAAGAAAACATTAATAACCACATGTAGTCTACATCTTCCTCTTTCCCCTCCCAATGGTAGCCAATTTTGAAGGCCTAGAACTAGAAGGTGCCCGTGCTATAGTATCCAAATGAGGACTAGGAGATCGAGAAGGGGAAACATGATATTCAAATGTGTCTTCGTCGTCCTCCATGGCATCCAATCTTGCTGCTTCTTCTTCTTCTGCTGCTGCTCTCTCTAATTCAGCAAGATCCTCATCAGTAAGTAAGACATCAGCCTCATCATTTTGTTCATTAATAGTCCATTCACCATATGGATCAATGTCATCCAAGTCGATGGACTCGTGTGAAACACCCTCCACCTTTCTAGTTCGAAGGCGAAGGTTGTACCGAACAAAAACTAAATCATTTAAGCGCTGCTGAGTCAACCTGTTTCTCTTCTTTGTGTGAATGTTCTCAAATAGACTCCAATTGCGTTCACACCCAGAAGCACTGCATGGCTGCGACAAGACACGTATGGCTAGCTTTTGAAGATTTGGTGTGCTAGCACCATAGTTTTCCCACCATAGATCTACAAAAACATGTTTAAAAAATATAAATATTAAGAAATAAGAATAAAGTAAAAAATCTATATGTAAGAATCAAGTTTCTAATTTCATTTTTTACCTGGTTGTTGTTTTCCTCTTCTTTCAATTGCTTGTTGGGAGGAAAAGAGTCTCCCCTCTGCACCCTTGTAAACCTTGAATAGATAAAAGAAAAAGTAAATCAAATATAGAAAATTCATAGATAGTCAAGGCTCAACATTGCAATTTCATAAATAAGATATAACAAATCTCACCTCCAACTCATCAAGCACCTTATCTCTCAGCTCATGATCAGGCACCATCCTATCAATGCATGTGACAAGACCATCCATGACCTCCTCATCCGCCTTAAATGTTTCTGAGAAGTAGAACTTCGGATTCAAGAAGTAGGCAAAGGCATGAATCGGCTGGTGGAGTTGGTGTGTCCATCTTCGATCAATGATGCGCCATATGATTTCATATTTCCTTTTGTTGCCACCATAGTAATGTGATATGGCCTCTTTGGCCCTATCCATGGCCTCATAGATGAAACCCATTGGCATGCCATCTCCATCCACCATACGAAGAACCCTCACCAAAGGTTCTGTCACCTAAAAAAATGAAAACAAATGTTAAATTATAACAAAATTAACCCCTCAAAAAATAAAAACAGCAAATAGATTATCATGTATAATTTTTTTTTGTGTGATTGCTACTTACCCCCATCAACTCCTCTCCATTTTTGATGAATGTCTCATCAAAAACTATGGCAACAATCCTCTCCCCTTCAGGTTTCTTGTAAAATGAGGACTCCTTCCAAGCATCGGACACGAACATTTGCTTGAGATGACCAATGGCACCAAGAATGCTTTGCAATGTGAGGAAGTGGCTAGCGAATCGTGTCACTCCAGGTCGCACAAGGTCCTTGCCATTTGTGAATTTCCTCATCAAAGAAAGCACCCAAGTATGGTTGTAGATAAATTTTGTAACATTTTTTGCATCTTCAACCACTCTTTTGACCCATGAAATCTTCCCAATGTCCTCTAGCAATAGGTCCAAGCAATGTGCAGCACATGGAGACCATACAATTGTGGGATACCTCTCCATAAGTAGTCTACCTGCAGCTACATAAGCAGCTGCGTTGTCCGTGATGATTTGGACAACATTATCAACTCCAACCTCTTGGACCACCTCATCTAATAGATTGCATAAAGTCTCAGCATTTTTGATTTCATGGGAGGCATCCATTGATTTTAGGAACACCAATCCACCATTAGAGGACACTAAAAAGTTAAGAAGAGTTCTATTTCGTCCATCTGTCCACCCATCAGATAAAATGCTGCAACCTTTTCTTCTCCAAAATTTCTTTTGCTCATCAACCACAAGCCGTGTATTCTTTACGGCTTCCTCTAGCAATGGCCCACTCAAATCTCTAGATGATGGGGTCTTAAACCCCTTTCCTGCAACTGTAAGGGCGTTCACCAAACCTTCCCAATATGGGCTGTTTGCAACATTGAAAGGTAGATTATTGTAGTACCAAAAGTTTGCAGCAGCCATCCTAGCTTCATGATGCTTTTCCTTATTCCAACCGGTACCTTCAAGTGAAGGTTGTGCTCCTGGAACATTACGTGGAATAAAATAATTTGGTCCTGATGAAGGACCCTGGTCAGCACTAGCAGTAGAAAAGGAACCATCAGGACTCTCACCAAAAGATGAATGTGGAGCACGAAAGCTTGGACTTGCAACACCACGGGATTGGGATCCACTCATCGCAGTTGCTAGGGCATCCTTTGTTTTTTGTCTTTCATCTTTTTTTATCTCATAGTCAGCAAGAAGGGCCTTCATCTCTCTAATAATCTCAGGAGTAGCTTTCTTGCATCCCTCTACATTTTGCCCAGGTATTCTAGCAAGGTGGTATTTTAATCTGTTTATTCCTCCTGTCATCCATTTATCACATTCAGTACATGTCACTTCACCTTTTTTATCTCCTGGAATTCCATACTTCCATGCAGGGTCTCTTTTATTTCCCCTTGGATTTGAAGATGACATTGCTGGAAGTTCAACATGGAAAACAAAAAAAAAATCAGTTAGGGTTTGCTAAAAAATCAGCAAATAAATATGATTCAAAGTTTCAAACAATTGCAAAAAAAAAGAATGCAAAACCAAGCTAGAAATTGTAGGAATTAGGGTATTAAAGAAAATAGAAAAAAATTTGGCAGCATTTCCCCTTATTTCTCTTGAATTTTTTGATTTTGAATGAAAGAAAATTAAAAAAAAGAAGTGTTAGATCACTTACCTGACTCTATTTTGATCCTTTTAGCTCGTTCTCTTGGCTTCAATCAGTTCCAAATCAATTTGCAGACCTGTATTGGCAACCTAGACTGTGAAAATGAAACAAAAAATTAAAAAAAAAAGGCGTTTTTATGTTTTATGCTGTGCCAGCCGCGCAGGAGAGTCCTGGCTCGGGACTCCCGAGTCCGTGGCAAGTCGACTCGGGAGGCCGGAGGACTCGCGAGTCCGCGGCGAGTCCGCAAAGTCCTCAAGAGTCTGCAAACTATGCTTCGGATTTGAGAGTAAAGGGGCCCACAAGCAGCAGCAAATAGAGAGAAAACGTGCCTAGGAGACGGTTGACAAATTTCAAAGACACGTGCAATAAAGATCAAGACGTAAAATTTTTTTATATATATATTTTTTGATATAAATTGACCCCAAAAAAAATGGAGGTTGCATCCACAATGGCAGAGCACAGAAACTGGAGCTAAAGATTAAACAGGAACCGATTAAAAAAATGATGCCCAGAAGAGACAATTCATAAGTCATAGGACAAACACGTGCAGAGAGAGACTTCTCGTGTGTCAGGAAAAAAATCCGACGCCCAAGAAACATCACGGGTCGCAGGTAGGAGCCCAAGACAGAACACGTGGCTAGAACAGAGATCATGTGTATGGATAAAGACAAAAGAACGCCCACCCACAAACTTAGAACATGCCAAAAAAGGAGATGTGTGCCAGAAGAACACCAGAAGTCGTGCAATAAAAACATGTGATCAGAGACTTGCGCTCGAAAAAGACAAAAAACTTGTGATTTTTTCTTTTAGAAAATTGTGATCTGCTCCAGACGTTTTTTTTTATGCAATTGTCTTCACACAAAAGAAATCCGACGCCTAGAAAAAAAACGCAATAAGGAAAATCACGGATCGAGAGAGTACGGGAGGCCGCGCGACTGTGAACAAAAAACTCCAAAAAAATGCAAGACGCGATTCAGAAATATACACTCCTAATAGCGATTTTTTAAAGGATTTACAAAGAAAAAATCCACAAAAAAAAGCTCGCATGATTTTCAAAAAAAATTTCCCGCTCAACCATGCTCTAATACCATGAAACAATGATTGAATGAAATCTTCGATATATTGAAAGAAGAGGCAAATGCTCTTCATATAGAGATTACAAAAAGATGTTTCTAAATACAAAGTGAAAGTTTCTAAAATAGAAACATCATCGAAGAAAAGAATGGAAATAAATCTAAACTAATAGTTTACAAGATTACAATATATTGACCATTAATAAATCTAAATATTATTTTAATATTTTGGGTGATCTTTTTTGCGTTGTCTGTTGCCTGTTTTAGACAAACTTCTACCAAACTCACTGAACTAAAATATCTGTTGGTGGTGTTGGAATTTTTTTGAACTTGAATATGTATGTTTATCAAACGATTGACACCAGAAAATATGTAAGAGAACAAACACAAAGCTAAAGAAATAAAAGGGAATCATATGTTCGATGTTGAAGCTCATCCCTAAGGTGATCAGACAATTGTATGGACAAGATCTTGCAGAAAATTGCATGATAGTGTGTCCATTTTGGAGAATATTGCAGACAATTAACCACCAGAAATGAGCCATTCTCATTAGAAAAGCACTCTTTTGGATAATTGGACATTTGTAGGTCTTGCAGGATTGTGCATTTTGATTAATAAAAAAAGATCACGATAGTGGTCTTTTAAGTAGAATTTTAAGCAAGATTTTTGATAAACTTGGATAAATTGTCTCTAGATATCATGACAAATTGGTTTTGTGTGGTCCATGAATCATAAAGTATTGGAAGTGCTTAGCATTTGGACATGGTCTACATTTTATGTAATTATTAAATGAGTAATTGATTTGTAAGCTGTCAAAAATGTGTTAAACATTAACAAATAATTAATTCCCTAAACTGACTACAAAAATGTGCACAATTTGCACCTGCAAAATTAACCACAGAGAATTGGGAATATGCTACACATGAATTTGGTTTTCATGAACTGAAGCAGTTGTGTGAGGATTGTTAAATTATGTGATCAGAAGTAAATGGACAGAAAATTAAATCAGAATCAGACAACATAACATAGCATGTACCCTGGGAAAACCCTCCACTTGAGGGAGAAAAACCCAACAACAAAGATCTCTCTTATATTTGATTCAACAGAGGCAATTTACAGATTACAGTAATGGTCTAACACAAGACCGATATCTGGTAATAATAAGTGACAAATAATAACTTCTAGATAACACCTGGCAGAAGTTCGCTTGGCACTAAGAGGTCTTCGAATTATGCACTGGTACTCTTGCTTTTCTTATCACTGTTGCCGATCTCTGTCAAGAGAATTTTATGCCACAGCTGAGTTTGCACTGTTGTCAATAACGCCGAACATATGATGTAATTCGTATCTGTTAAGCTCGCACTTCTCTGTTATATTCGTCCTTGACAATGATCGCTTCTCAGAAATATTCGCACTTGACTGTGATCTATTCTCAGAAGTATTCGCACTTTTCTATGTCGGACTGGGAGAGAGCTATCGAATTATGTATGTTCGATGAACAAGCTTGAATTCGTATATATACCAAATCATTTACATGTCGGCCTCAATATGTTTCAAAATCCTTTTACAAAGGTCGGCCCTTGAATAAACATTTCTTAATGAAAGATAAATATCAAAAGAACTTTTATGTCGGCCCAAAAATAATAAATATAATTTGAATAGCCTATGGCTATCATTCAAATTTGTTTTTCACTGTGAAGCTGAGCTGGAAGGCGCTACCGAAGCTGTCATAACATTAACACTCCCTCTCAGCTAGGGAGAGAGCTTCCAGCTGCAAATTATCTCCACATGAAGTTCATCTGCCACTGCTGCCTGCAATCAGATATAAAGAGAGATATATCACCTCAATGTGATATTAACCATCACATGGTTAAGTACTAGTGTTCATCACTTGTGTGATGGTGCCACCTCAACGTGACTTTCACCATGGCTCTCCCAGAGGGTGAAACACAAGTACAGAAGGATCATCACGGACTCTCTCATGTGATGTTGTCATGGAGTCACACACATGACATCCACCATGACTCAGCTCAGAGGGTGGAAACGAAGGCTTTCACCTCAAATTCTTCCGTCACAGAAGAAGATGCAATAGTAGGTACAAGTGTTCATCACTTGCGTGATGTTGTCACCTCAAGTGACTTTCACCATGACTCTCTCAGAGGGTGAAACACAAGTACAAGATATGTCATGGAGTCGCACACATGACATCCACCATGACTCTCTCAGAGGGTGGAACCGAGGGCTTTCACCTCAAATTCTTCCGTCACAGAAGAAATTGCATTAACAAGGGATTTCACCTCGAACTTCTCTCACAGAGAAGAACTCATTAAGCAAGGCTCACGATACTGAGACTCATACTCAGTCAAGGCTGGATTCTCCACCATACCAAGCTTGTCTCTCGAAAGTATACAAACTTTACCCTAGCGAGAGGCTTGGTGAGAATATCTGCCGTCTGCTCATCAGTGCTAATGTACCTCAACTGTACCGCCTTTCGCAGTACCATATCTCTGATATAGTGGTACTTGATCTCAACATGCTTGGTTCTGTCATGAAACACAGGATTGACAGAAAGCTTTACACAACTCTGATTATCACAATGAATAATGGTGGGCTCCATTGATTGTCCAAACAATCCTGCAAGGAGCTTACGAAGCCACACTGCTTCTCGAGTTGCCATGCAAGCTGCAATATACTCGGCCTCAGCTGTACTCAATGCTACAGAAGACTACTTCCTGCTGCACTAGGAGATCATAGCAGAACCTAAACTGAAGCAACAGCCAGAGGTGCTCTTCCGATCTGTGACACAACCTGCCCAATCAGAATCAGTGAAACCAAGTAGCTCCAAATCTGCATTTGAAGTATACTTCAATCCATATCCAACTGTGCCACGCAAGTATCTCAGGATATGTTTAGCTGCCACAAGATGTATCTGTCTCGGATCACACATAAATTGGCTAAGTGCACTCACTGCATAGCAAATATCAGGTCTAGTGTTAACTAGATACATCAAGGATCCAATCAGCTGTCTGTACAACGTGGGATCCACCAAATCTGAACTAGCTGCAGCCTCCTTCAGTTTATGAAGATTGGTCTCCATGGGAGTAGTCATGGATTTGCAATCCATCATGCCAAATCTCTTAAGTATGTCAATGGTGTACTTCCCTTGATTTAAAATCATACCATCTGACCTCTGCCAGACTTCTAAACCAAGGAAGTAATGCATGAGCCCAAGGTCCTTCATCTCAAATTCAGAAGTTAAATCCTTCTTACATTCAAGAATCAGGTGATCTTCTCCAGTGAGGATTAGATCATCAACATATAAAACCAAAATTAAAGCATCACCATTGATTACCTTGAAGTAGAGATTTGAATCATCATCATTCTTCAAGAAACCCAGGCTTGATAGATACTGATCAATCCTTTCGTACCATGCACGAGGAGCCTGCTTAAGACCATACAAGGCCTTCTTCAACTTGCAAACATGTGACTCCTTCCCATGAATCTCAAATCCATCAGGTTGCTCTATGTAAACCTCTTCCTCAATTACTCCATTGAGAAAAGCTGTCTTCACATCCATCTAGTGAATCTTCCATCCTCTAGATGCAGCAATAGCAATGATGGTTCGGACAGAAGTGTAGCGAGCAACAGGTGCAAAGGTCTCATCATAGTCAACTCCCTCTTTCTGAGAAAACCCTCGAGCCACAAATCTTGCCTTGTACTTCTCAATGCTTCCATCTGCAGCATGTTTAATCTTGAATAGCCATTTAGAAGATACCACAGACTTGCCCTTGGGTCTAGGAACGATATCATCATTCTTGAGAATTGACTGATACATAGCATCTCTCCAGACTTGAAGACTGGATGCTTCCTCAACACAGGAAGGCTCAGATTCTATAATCTGACTCATTAAGGCAACATAACTGGAGAACTTATGTGGTCTTTTGCTTTCTCTGAATGTGCCTCTAGGAGCTGCAAAGTTTTCAGCCTCTTGCATAGTGCGACTAGCCCATAGAGGTCTCTTCCTCCCAATAGCAATGTCAGTAGGCCCATCAGTAGGTTCCAAGGGTTCAACTGGATCAAGATCTTCCTTTGGTTCCATTGTCTCCCTCTGAATCTCAGGAGTATGGTCAACCTCCATGTCCTGAGTAGACTCTTCATTATCAATCTCCATATGAATCCCTCTGGATCTCCTGAATGCAACATCTTCCTCGAATGTGACATCCCTACTGATCTCTATCAACTTCTGCCCTGGAATGTATATTCTGTAAGCTTTTGATGTCTCACTGTAGCCCACAAAGATTCCCTTCTTGCCAGAAGGCTCTAGTTTGGTTCTCTTTTCTTTGGGAACATGAACATAGACAGGGCAACCAAAGATCCTCAAATGGCTGACTTCAGGCTTCTTCCCTGAGAAGGCTTCTTCAGGAGTCATATTTTCCAAGATCTTATGAGGGCATCTGTTCTGAACATATACTGCTGTCCTTGAAGCTTCTGCCCATAGGAAGGTTTGCAAATCTTGATCATGGATCATGGCCTTTGCTGCTTCCACAATTGTCCTGTTCTTCCTTTCGGCAACACCATTTTGTTGAGGATTATAGGGAACACAGAGCTCCCTCTTAATCCCTGCATCAGTACAGAAGTTTCGAAAACTACTAGAGGTGTATTCTCCACCATTGTCAGATCTGAGAACCTTAATTCGTTTACCAGAAAGATTTTCTACTAAAGCTTTGAACTCTTTAAACCTATCTAGAACTTCCTCAGATTCTTTAGATTTCAAAAAATAAATCCAAGTCTTCCTAGAGTGATCATCAATAAAGAGAACATAATACAAAAAACCACTCGAAGAAGGAATAGACATAGGACCACATAAATCAGAATGAATTAGGTCTAAAATACACTTAGATCTATTTTCTCTACTATGAAAGGGGGCTTTTATGTTCTTACCTAATGCGCAGCCCTTGCATGTACCTTCATGCTCCGGGTTGAATTTAGGAAGGCCCGTCACCATCTTCTCCATAATGGGCAGGGCACGGAAGTGTAAGTGAGCCAATCTCCGATGCCAAAGATCACAAAGACTGGTAGAGTCATGAACCAATGCTTGAAGAGGATGTGAGCAGACCTTGTAGAGGTTATCATGTCTTACTCCAATTACTTGAGCATCCTTGAAGTTAGAGTTCTGCATCCACACTAGAACTTTGCCTTTGGAGAAGGCAACTTGATATCCTTTATCTTCCAAAGCTGAAATAGAAATAAGATTACGCTTGATTCCGGGAACATAGAGAACATTACCCAATTGAAACGATATGCCGGAATCCAAGTGAAGTGTGGAGGTTCCAATTCCCTTTACGGAGTAGGTGGCATCATCTCCAATGATGACTTGATCAGCAGATTCCTTTTCCACCAAATTGGATAAGTGTTCCTTGAATCCGGTTATGTGGCGGGAGGCACCACTGTCAATTATCCAGGTGCTGGAGTAGGAAGGTATGCAGCTTGATAATGTTGAATGAGACATGGAATCGAATGGACCTTCGACCTTCAGATCATACACCATCTTGTCAGGCTGAATGCAATAATTTGAGTGCAATTCTGATCACGATCCTCAAACCCACTCTGATACCATGTTAAATTATGTGATCAGAAGTAAATGCACAGAAAATTAAATCAGAATCAGACAACATAACACAGCATGTACCCTGGGAAAACCCTCCACTTGAGGGAGAAAAACCCAACAACAAAGATCTTTCTTATATTTGATTCAACAGAGGCAATTTACAGATTACAGTAATGGTCTAACACAAGACCGATATCTGGTAATAATAAGTGACAAATAATAACTTCTAGATAACACCTGGCAGAAGTTCGCTTGGCACTAAGAGGTCTTCGAATTATGCACTGGTACTCTTGCTTTTCTTATCACTGTTGCCGATCTCTGTCAAGAGAATTTTATGCCACAGCTGAGTTCGCACTGTTGTCAATAACGCCGAACATATGATGTAATTCATATCTGTTAAGCTCGCACTTCTCTGTTATATTCGTCCTTGACAATGATCGCTTCTCAGAAATATTCGCACTTGACTGTGATCTGTTCTCAAAAGTATTCACACTTTTCTATGTCGGACTGGGAGAGAGCTATCGAATTATGTATGTTTGATGAACAAGCTTGAATTCGTATATATACCAAATCATTTACATGTCGGCCTCAATATGTTTCAAAATCCTTTTACAAAGGTCGGCCCTTGAATAAACATTTCTTAATGAAAGATAAATATCAAAAGAACTTTTATGTCGGCCCAAAAATAATAAATATAATTTGAATAGCCTATGGCTATCATTCAAATTTGTTTTTCACTGTGAAGCTGAGCTGGAAGGCGCTACCGAAGCTGTCATAACATTAACAAAGATACTCAAATGTGACACCATAAATTAGAAATACATAATATGAATATGTCAAAAGCCGATCCCAAGTTCCTTTCCATCGACATGATAAAGAATATGGTCATGATGAATGGTTCATTAGGCTCAACATAAGGTTTCACAAATGGGGTTACTAGCTAAGAGGGCTTGATTGTGAAGGAAACTCAATTGTTAAATGTTCTTGAGCTATAGTGCTATTGGGATGTTTGACCACTTAGGAAGTCCCAAAGCTTTATCCTTGGGAGCATTGCTTAGATGCAATGAGTGCCAAGTGGACAATTTGTGCTTATAAGAAATGAGTTCATGTGAGCTACATCTCATGAAATATTGTTCAATATAGATTGACTTGAAAATATCTAGCTGAAATGTAAAAATTCGCATGTCATAATTTGTTCCATTGAGGGAGCACTTTTTTTACAAAATTGAAAGAGCAAAGGAGCTATATAAGAATGGTTCATGATGCACAACACTAGCTGAAAGTTATGCAAATTGGGTAGCAAGCTGAGCAGACTTCATTTTGGAGGAAGCTCTCCATTTGGAGTAGTATTGGCATGGGTGGCGTTTGGGAAGTCTTAGTGCTTCACACCTGTGAGCATGACCTAAATGCAATGAGTTCCAAGTAACCATTCATGCTCATTAGAGATGGGTTTTTGTGAATTGTTATTTGTGAAATATTGGAGTCATGTGGATTGACTTGAAACAACACAATTAAATTTTGGAAAATCATATCACATCATTTGATCCATTATGGAAGCACTACTTGTATAAAATAAAAGAGTTGGGGAGCTCCATAATGAATGTTTTACAAGTGACAACACTTGTTGAAAATTTTGCAAATAGGTAGCAAGCTAAGCAGGCTGGATTGTGGGGAAATTTCCATGGTTTTCCCATGTGAGTGTCACCTAGATGTCATGTGTGGGAAGTGGACCATTCATGCTCATGAGAAGTGGGTTCTTGTGAACAACTTACTCATGGGATACGGGTTTTTGTGATTTGTAGTTTTCTACAAGATTATGCTTGTGTAAATTATAGTCAAAATTAATCTTCACTTGTGCTATAGACTACTTGAATTTTCATTCAAATGATAGTTGAATTTTTGAGTTAGAGTTAGAGCATGTACTCAAGTGTAGAGGATGATTTATACTTCTTAAACAAACATGAACAAAAGCAAATGACAATGTCCAAGTGGTTGGGTTTAATTGGTTAAAATGTTGGGTTTTCATTGTGGAGAGCCAAGTTACATCTAATGTAGAATTCTTAGTTGTGACTCTTGATCTTCCATAGTTGGCTTCTACTAATGTGGATGTGTGGTTTCTAAATAAATGGATTTCTAAGTAGCGATTCTTAGTCTTCCATGGGTGATTTCTAGTGTATTTGCTTGTAAGAAGCTTGGATCAGTCTCTAGTAAGTGCTTGCAAGAGCTCGCATTGGTCTCATTTTGTTGCTTGTATGAGTATAATATTTGTAAACTATTTGCAATATATAAAAAAAGCAAATCACATCATAAAGAGACAAATTTATCTTGAAAACCTCAAGGTGAGGAGAACCAGTTGGAAGTAGAAAATGCATGTCTTCCAAGCTTCCTTGGAATGTTAGAAAGAGAATATGGAAGACATGCATTTTCTACTTTCAACTAGTGTAGTTGGAAGTACTTGACGCCAAAGACCACTAGGAAGATAGAGAATATGGCAGAGTCACCATTGTGCATACCTTGAATTGAGTTTGTGCGTTTTTTGTAGAGGACTCTTCTTTCCTTTTCACCATTATCTTGGAACTTTTCCAACATCTCTAATTTCAATTGCTACTCTTCTATGATGCCCATGAGGAAGTCCCCATGGCTTGTTAATTGAACTTACAATTCTTCATTTATTTCTTGCAAAGATTGCAACAAAGTCCACAAAAGTTTATTTTCCATTTGGATTAGTTGATTAACTTCTTGGAGCTCTTCCATGGTTGCGCTCTTGCAACCATAGAACTTGCACTTTGGCAATCAATTATATAAGCAGCACATTATGTTTGCCAAACCTTTTCCTTGATTAGAGTTTGGGTTGTTGTATAAGCTCGTCTAGCTTTGTGTTCCCAACAGGCTCCACTTGCTAGCTTCTGCTAAATGACATTTTCACATGTAAAAGACCTGGCATCATTTTCAATGATGCTTATTTAAAATTTAATCCTCTATGTGGAAGCAAGTTATAAATTACCTGTTAGTGTTCTCTTTGCTATAGTCTAAGCCTTCTAACTGAAAACTTGAAATGTAGCATCCATTACCTTAACCAAACTTTTTCCCTGATCAGAGTTTGGGTTGATGTATAAGCTCATTCAGCTTTGCGCTCCCACAGGCTCCTTGCCAGCTTCTGCTAAATAACATGTTGGCGTTTAAATTCGCACCTCTGGAATGCGGATTTGAAAACGGACAGCTATGCACAGATAAACTGCTCTTCAAATCAGGAGGGGAAGCTCCCTCTTGCTGATGGTGTTTGAAAGAAAGTAAACTAAAACTAAGTTGCCTATCTTTTTGATCAGCTTAGAGCACAAGGTTTTTTAAACACAAACGCCGCAGCTGAGATTTTCTGAAATAAGAAGTTCAACTACGACTAACTTAAACTAAAGACGTTCCTAACCTCTCAAGTAATAGCAGAGCAAGAGAAGTTAGAAATTAACAAGGTAGATTCTCTCGACAAAATACTTCAATAATCTCTCTTTCAACGAACACCTACACACTTCACTGCAAGCTGAAATAAAGATCATAAAAGTAGAACACTGATAACGGAAATCTGAGATTTTAGACCAAGGCAAAAGAGGCTCATGATTTTATTACTCAAATCTCTAAAACAAAGCTCACTTCTAACATGCCTTGAACAAGAAATTGCAGCTAAGGAGGCTTGCAAACTTATTCTTAACACAATAGAAAACAGCAATCTCACTAACTCCTTGTTGGCTAAAGAGGCTCAACAATTTGCTTATCACAACACAAATGAACAATACTTGAGCAACAAATAGAAGGCACAATAGGCTCAGCGTTTTGTTCTCACTAGCACCGTTTAACTAAGTGAACTGAAACTGAATAACAATTTGCTGCAATTCAGGCTCGCAATTTGCTATGACAATAACCGTTAAAGAAACTAAATGAGCAAAGGCTCTTATTTATAGAGAAGCAGAGGAGTAGGGAACCCTAAAATCTCCTTGCTTTCACAATCTAGGGCTTGCTCAGCAAACAAGCTTTATTACTAAATCTAGAAAGATAAAACCCTAGAAAGCGTAAAAGCGGAACGCCAACTATTAAGATATCTTTATCTTCTTTCTATCCTCAAAGAATGGATAAGGATTATTCGAATAGAAAGAAAACGGGAAGAAAGCTTCTAGAAGAAAGCCGCTTTAAATCTCAATCACATCCGCTAGGAAGTTAGAAATTGTGTCTTGGTTTGGTGCATCTATGCCATCAATAGCAAAACACCACTTTTCTAGAATATCTTCAGCATCTACAACAGATCTCAAGAAATCTTCGACCTCATTGGCCGCTTTATCAAACCTTGCTGACATCACTGAAATATGGCCTATCCTTCCGCCAACTGGACCGCAACTATGAACAACATTCTGGAACTGATTTTGCACCTCCTCAAGCCCGACGTAGGAACCGTCTTCAAGACTATACTGAGAGGGGATCTCTATGACGAATTCGTTGATGAAAAGAAGAGCTTCAACCACCCTTTGTCTGTAGGTGATGAATTCTTCGGATATCCTCTCATAAGTTTTAACTTTGAAAACATGACGCTCTCTCCAAGCAAGGATTTGTCTTTTGTGCTCCTTTGAAACCGTCAACCATAGTCGGTGGTCTAAATCAGCAATGATAATCTCATGCCTAGGTTTTACCTTCAACCAATGTTTGTTCAAACTTGGATGCCTTGATCTATGTTACGCTTAAATTAGCACCTCCGAGTGCTGATTAAACGCTCAGCTATTTCAAATGTTTTGCAACACTTTTCGCTATTTAAAGAGAAGTCCCTC
>VDFB02383232.1:0-34487 GCA_007258455.2 Sequoia sempervirens | reverse complement strand
TTTTTTCAAATATTTGGATGTTTCTGACATTTTACAATGTTTTGAGGTTATTTTTGGTATTTTCAAGATTTTTACAAATGTTTTGATTTTTGGATTTTGCGATGTTTTTGGGGGTTTTGTGAGATTTTATGAATGTTTTTGGATTTTGCATTTTTTTGAATGTTTTTGGATTTTGATGTTTTTAAATGTTTTTGGATTTTTTGATTTTCTGATGTCTTTGGATTTTCACATGATTTTGACAATTTTGATATGGATGTGTGTGACGATATCAGTGCTCTATTTAGGATTTTGTTGAAAACCAAGCTAAGGTTGATCGATCGGGTCAATGGATTGATGATGATGATAACATTGTTGAGGATACACAACAATGCAAGGATTTGATTGATCAGGATTGATGATGATAACATTGTTGAGGATGCACAACAATGCAAGGATAGTGTTAAGCAACACAAGGATTGAGATGATGATTTTTTTGATTGGATTCGATTGATCATGATTGATGAAGCTTGATTTTGGAACAAAATTTGTTCGATTGATTTGATGTGATGTTTGAAGGGTGTGTTAGATGCAACTGATAGTGATTTGTTTGGATCAATGTTCGATTGAAAGATAAAGCTTTGATAAAGAACATGTTCTCGTCAAAATATGCCATGGGCTAGTGATTTGGAATTTTTCTCACAATTGGTTTGACCAATTTGATTTCACATTTTCCAATGTTCGGATCACCACATAAGTTAGAGGATATAGATCAAGATTTATTCCTGAAGCAAGATGCAAATATCTGCCCCTAGTGTCTAGCAATATTTGGAATGTCATGGATGTATGCTTGGATAGGCGTATGAATGGATGGATATGGAAAGCACACAAAGGATTTCAAGGATTATCTTGCGATAAGATAAGGTGTTTGAATGGAGGAATGCTCATTTGGATAATATTTCATGGCTCAAATAATGCTGCATAGGATAGGATCAATGAAAATGACCCATGTCAAGATGTTTACCATAAGCAAGTGTAAAGTGTGCCCCCAAACTTTGTCAAGATCAAGATAACTTGGATGATGGATGGAGATGGATGAAAACAGATTGGATAAATGGTTCATGGATGAATGCATTTATTATGGATAAGACTAATGGAATGTTGGCTTTATTATGGATGGGAAAGATGCTTTCACCTGAAGTGATGCACATAGATGCTTGATTCTACACATGATGTCTATTTGCTAGGTTTTCATCATGGTCTTGCCCAAAGTGCCACCATAGTGGTTTTCACTAGAGGACAATTTTTTTTTTCTCTTTACTATTTTCAATCCTTTTTCTGATTTTTTTTGGATTTTCATATTTTTTGATTTTTTTGGTTTTTCTGAAAGATTTTAAACTCATGCTAAATCACAAGGTGTTGCTGATGTAGATGCCCCTACTAAGGATGTGCCATTGATAGCCTACTTGAAGAAGTTGCTTTGCTAAGATACGTGCACTTGAATGCAACTTTTGAGATTTCTGATCTGCTTCATTGATATTGGAGTTAACTCTATCTCTATGCACACATTGTGATAGAGTGCCTTATGAATTCTTATGATGAAGGATCACTTCCAATACATGGTCAATTTGAGAATTGGATATCATGCGTGGAGGCGTGGATGGAGTGTGTTTAGGGATAAGAGATGGATTGGTTGACAGTTTGGAACCTTTGACTCTCCAAACTTGGGAAGATGAGCAGTGATGGGTGGATACGAAAGTGTGCATGGAATTAGGACCAACTGCTTGATACACTTTTTAAGTCGCTTGAAAAGCCTACTTTTTCTTTTGCGGACATCTTTGATGGATACTTTTCCCTTTTTTATTTTTCCCCATAGTTTCTTTAACTGATGGAGTTTGATAGGGATAATATTTCTTTGTATTCTTTGGTATCCATATGTATTTGATTTGTCCATTATGCTTTCCAGCTTCTTTTTCTTTGATAACATTCTTCATACTTTGATTCCATTCTTTCTTTTGACATTGGTCCCAATTCGTGGATGGGGTGATGGGTGGATGAAGATTCATGACATGGCTGGTTGTAGTATTGACATCAGTTTCATCACAAGGATTCTTTGTGCTCCCTATATTGACGCTTGCTTGAGACATAGTTGCCCCCAGTATTATGGAAGTAGTACCTTCATGCTTTGATTCTGCTTGTTCTGAGAGATTTTGTTTAGAATGAATTCTCTAAGAAATGACCACCGTAGGTGACATTATTTCAATTTGTTGCTTTGCTATCTCTGAAATATCTTGTTCTGTCTGACCTGCTTCCTTAAGTGGGTAATGTTGGATATCTTCATACATGATGTCTCCGCCCTGGATTTTGGATATATCTGATCCTAATGTTGACAACTCTATTTGACTGTATGAATCAATAACCTACTCTTTTTGTGTAATAATATTAGGAGTAAAGGGATCCTGTTTTGAATGAAGATCATCTATGTGTCCATCCGCAGAAAGCATCTCATGGGTAGATGGAGGAATATGTGCTACATGGATATGATCATCATTTGCGACATCTTGCATAGATATGAGAGTGTCCATTAGATCATTATAGTATTTTTGAGATACAAATTCTTCATCTTGATTTATTTCGGAGTTGCTTTCTTCATGCTTTGGATCAAGTTCTTGACATGGGTCAGTTTCAAAGGCTGGATTACTTACAAAGGGTTCTTGGATGTCATCATTAGGCATGGGGAATGGCTCAATATCCTCTTGATATTTGAGTGGACTTGGATCAAGTGTCAAGTTGAGAATTCCTTTAGTATCTGTAACCATGAGGTTAAAGGGGTTCAACATGTCTTGGAAGGGACCATTGCTAGACCTTGGTGAAAGATTTTGATCATGCTTTGGAATAAGTTCTTGAGATATGTCCTCTAACTCATAAGGTGATGTAGAGACATTTTCAACATGATCATAGGTGAGTGGATTGTGCATTATGTCAATAGGATCAAACCATCCTAACACTCCTTGAAATAGATCACTAAAAGGTGGTTCTTGATGTATGGTGAGTTGATCATCGAATGAGGTGGAAATGTCTTCAATGTGTTCCTTAATTGAGAGATCTTGATCATTATTTTCAACAATTGTGGTAGAGAGATTGTGAATGTCTTCAACCATAGAGTCAAGTGATTTTGACATTTCTTGAATTGGATCATTGTTGGTTATCATTGGTGGATTTTGATCATGATTGAAAAGTGACTCTTGATGTGTGTTGATTTGATCTTCAAACAAGATAGAAACATCTCCAATGTGCACTTGGATGGATAGATCTTGATCATTTCTTTTAGCAATTGTGGTGGGGAGATTGTTAATGCTATCACCAGTGGTTGAATGTTCATCGTTATTCCCAATAGCTATCATTTTTTGTGTTTGTGCTTGTGTTTGTTGGGTAGCTTGAGAGGATTGGGTAGCTTGAGAGGATTGTTGCACTTGTTGAGCTTGTGTTGCTTGTTGCATGGATAGATATTGTTGGATGGCATTTTGGTAGGCCTGGTGAGCTTTTAGCGCAATGCCATATTGTCTTGCTGCATTTGGTTTTGTTGGTGGTGGTGGTGGAATTGGAATTGTGTTGGATGTAGTGATGAGTGGTTGAGATACGCTTGGAGCGATCATGGTAGTGAGGGGTTGAGATATGATGGGTGTGATAGGGGTGTTTGGAGTGATTGAATTGATAGGAATGTTCAGAATGACTGAGATGATAGGTCTTTGAGAGACCATATTTTGATTTGTAAGGATTGATGTTGTCATTTGATTAGATACCATATGTTGGTGTGATGTCAATGGTATATTCAAAGAATTTGATGTGATGCCTTGATTGGTGTTAGGTGGATTGATTTGGATGGAGTGATTGGTGCTAGGTAAAGGGGGAAGCCCTAAACCAAGGAATGATGTTGATATGGGTAATGGTGGTGGATATGTCTCTTGGTGCAATGACTTAACTATTTTGGTAAGTGTAGCAATTTGATCTCACCAAATTTGATCTTGGTTTCGATCTTGACTCCCTTGATATAGTTGATTTGGTTTTTGTTCAAGCAAATTTGGGATGCATATTTGTGGTTTTTGAATGGGATCACGGAAAAATTGATTTTGGATAATGTACTGATTTGGGATGGTGTTCAGATTCAGCATGATAGGTTGAAATTGACCATTGTTGATGTTTGGAATATTTGTATGATTTTCAAATGTATCCATCCCAAAGTTTGCTGGATTCATGTTTGGAAAACTTGTACTTGGTACATTCTCATTTGGCATGTATGGATTTGGTGGGATGATGTTGTTCGTTTGAAGGCTCATGCATTGATTGTTCGGTTGGTGGATTTGTAGTTTTGGATTTAGATCTACCATTGGGAAAGGTGTTCCAAACTTTGATTTGGGAATACTCACATTTTTTGTACTATTGACATTTATCGAAGGTAATGATCCCACGTACGGTTTGTATAGATGTGAGTGTTGATAATCAATCGGTGTTGCAAGGCTTTGATAGCTTAGTTGACTTGGATTACTCATGATGTATGGATCAATTTTATATTTCATGTTCTCCTTGTGTTTTGACCTTGTTGCAAAAGTGACCTCTAAGGTTCTTAGGACCAATAATGAGATGAATGATGAAAAGGGGTGAATGATATGAGTGTTGAACAATTTGGGACTTTGTATCAATGTCAGACTTAGGACTTGATTTTGATTGTTTGATTTGGATAATGATCTTGTAAAACCTAAGATGTTGGATCCGATCTTAGTATAAATTTTTTCAAAGGATTGCTAATTTAATTAAATGTATGAGAAAGGATGCATTCCCATACACCTAACTAAACAAGGTGATTTTGATTTTGATGATTTACCCAAGTCTAGAATGATGTTTTCAAAGCTCTAAAGTTGTTTTTGGGATGAAGATGATAAATTTTTGGGATGGATGAAGTGTTTGATTTGATCCTAAATGAACCTAGGAAGGACTTGATAAGACCAAGATAGTGAAGAACATGCCTTTCTCTAAGAGTAATTCAAAATCAAAAGTCCAATGTTTGCATGAAAACCATATGACCAAAAGATGACAAGAATATGTGTGGGGTCTAATTGATTCAATATTTGCTTAATGAATTCTTTCTACCACAAACACACTCTTGATTAGATTTTGAATCTAGATGTCTAATGCCTCAACTTTCCCCTTATCTCGCAAAGTGTATTATGCGGAAACAAAGGAAATTCGAGGCAAGAGTTACCTATTGTTGACCTTAGTAGGAGAAAATTGAGATGAAATCCAAATGTTTAGAATCCTCTAAGGATAAAAATCCCAAGGGAAAACAATAACATGTGAATTTGTTCAAGGATATTTGCTTCTCCTAAAGGGTTTGAGATTTGATGCTCATGTTTAATGTTGGTTTTCCAATGTTTTCGATCAAAGCACTATGTTTTCAAACTGGCTCACAAGCAATATAACACCCTAGCTCAATTGGTACATTTTTCTTAGTGGGCTTTCCTCATGCCCTTCGTAGTAGAAGAGATGATTTTACATGCAACCAAGGAAAAAATATAAAGGTATGTTAAGAATGAAGTCTTAACCTCTATATTTTAACCAAGATCAGACATGGCAAGTAACTTCTTGGAATCTAAGTTCCAATGCACCACTTTGATAAAATCAGTGAATGAGTTAATAGGCCACTACAAAAAAGGGTTTTATTTCAAACTTTCCATTCGTGGAGATTGACCCATATGGCAAGAGTCCCCTTTCAGATCCATCTTGTCGGAATCAACCACGTGATACTGGCGTTTACTCCAATACCCACATTTATATCCCAGTTGGAAATACTCTTGGCTTCAGAGTGTTACTAGTTGAGCCATTCCCTTGGGTGAGTACTTTTTCCCCAAGGCAGGCCCTCTAGGATAAACAAAAGCGAGTAAAGAAAAAATTTGTAACTCGATCAATCTTTGATGGCAACAAAGAGAGAGAATATACGTGATAAATTCCCCCACTCACACTCACACAAGATCTTGTTCAATTTTAAACCCAAATCAAAGTGTGGAGGCAATCTTTTATTTAACTTAATGTCATAAAAAAGGCTTTTGGTTCTCAAGATCTATGTGAAGCACAAGAGAAGTGCATATGCCTTTTTAGATGAGATTACTTTGAATAAGAGATTAGGAAACATGAAAAACACATGTTCATTTTAAGCCTCAAAGAAATGATGAATTCATTTTAAAGCACCAAACAAAATATGAGTTAGCCTAAAATAGAAAATCAAAGCATACAACAAAATCTCCAAGCATTTTGAAATGTTCATTTTAAAGCCCTAAACTAAAGATGAGTTAGCATGAAACATAAAATTAAGGCATGTGATGGAGTCTCAAAGCATTTAAAAATGCTTTTGGGTTTCAAGTTTTGATTTCTCAAATCCTTAACTCCGATCTTGCATTCATTTTTTGCTCAACTCCAACTCTCGATTTCAATGTTGATTTCACCTTTTTCCTTTGTTCTCCTTCGTCGTTTTCCTTTTCCTTTTCTTCTTTTACCTATAAAATAAAAAGACACTCATATGAGGATCCAGATATCAAACTCATTTTGATTATCAACTTCAAATAATAACATTATCCCAAATGAAAGGACAAAGATTTGGATGATTACAATAGTAAAAGAATGATTAATAAGTGAATCATGCTTTGATATTGATTCCATTAAAAAGACATCACACTTGATAGACCTATTCCTTCCCTTATCATAATTCACAAAAAATGATATGATTAAATGATTAAATGTCAACTATCATTATGATAAACTTTGCAAGCCCTTGAATTTTATCAACTATAAATGACACCTTTCAAAAAGTATCCTCCCAATCTTAAATATTGACTATCATAATAAAAGTGATAATATAAAATTATGACATTTATTAATAAGTACGATGATATAGTATGAGAGAATTTATGAATAAAAATGTATCCCATCAAATTAATTACTAAAATCATTCATTAAAGCCATATGTGGCTAAATGATCAGATGCATCTGCCAAAGGCTTTTGAATTTTAAAAGCAACTGTAACTTTTCAAGTGTAAAACTCTAAGAAAATTGAAGGAAATGTGTTTTGGTAGGTGAAAAGCCAAATTCTTAAACCTTTTCCAACATCTGCCCTGTGCTAAGAAACACATCTATGTAAAAGGGGATGGAGTAACTTAAGACGTTGCAAGAGATTATGACACGATTGGCCTGCATACTTCAAATGATGTGAATGTTTATCTCGAGGTCCTATCACATCAAGAAACTTGGATTAAGCTAAATTCTTTATTATCCCACCAAACATCATATCAAATGAAACTATCTAGCCTGCGCTAAAGAATTTCAAAGCACGCTGTGGAAAATTTAATGGATGGGGATGTTGCAGCTACCCCAAAATATTATGGAGATCAAACCTGTTAAGCTAATATTGTTAATTACCCTGTAAAGGAACCACTGGCATCAAACCTATACGGTAGGATCCATAGTCTTTATTGCTTTCCTTTTTGTGAATGCTCCAAAGAGATTAAAATGCTTAGCTACTATACAAATCTTTATTAAAGCAACAATTACGGATTTAAAGCAGACAATATGCCAACCGGCTCTACAAATGCAAGAATTATTTTGAAAGTATAGACTAATGTAGGAAAACTGAAAGCCAAGGAATAACTATCACTGCTAATTTAATTTGGTTCTAAAAAGTAAACATTGTCGAATGTACAAATCTAAATGATTTTTTACTACATAAAACATCAAAATTAACACATGATGCCAGACAAAAACGGTTGGATGTGGTTTGTGTAAAAAATTAAACTAAAAGATGGAGAAGGAAGAAATTTTTCCCGTTAACTTAAAAGATCCATACGATTTCCATGTTGACAACTTTAAATGTCAAAGAAAAATTGTAGCTTTTTGCTTGCCTGAGCATTTAATTAAAGATATTAAAGATTGAAGCACATTATTCCTTAAAATGCATTAGAATTTTTTTCAAAATTTTGGGCCTAAAAAACTCACTTCAATATTCACTAAAGAAGCAGCTGTGAGCATCGAATCCGGATGCTTTCCTCAATGAAAGTACTCTAAGGGATAGTTTGCATTACATATTAAAGCAGAAAAATGAAGAGAACGAAATTTTTTTCAAAGCTAAAACAAATTAAGTCTGTAAAATCCAAAAAAATGCACGGACAAAGATGCAGGAGATTTAACCATGAAAACAGGTCACTGACAATTTCAAAGCTGTTTACAAAGTTTTAAACACACACTCAATGGTCAGACGATTTTTTTTTTCACACCAAATGATGGGAACTTCTGCACGCCAAAACGTTGAACAACTGGTTTCTCCCCAAAGATGAATAAATATTGTTGGATTTGAAAGTCTAGAGCTCAAGAAACAGTAATGCAAGAAAAAAAAAATCAAAATTGAGAAAATCCCTCCTTCTAGCGCCATAATGTAGATGTCAAAATCTGCATTTGCTCAAGACAAACAACTATTAGTAAACTTTAAGCAAATTGAATAAGACATCCCTATGAAATAATAAATCATGTTTCAAAATGCAAACAAATTACAAGACAAATTAAGGAATATAAAACATGAAATGAATCCTATCCCATAGTGGATTGGTGCTATTGTGGAAAATAGCCCTTTCCCAATCCTTTGCTAAGCTCAATGATAAAATTTATATGAAGATATTATGAAGATGGGAAAAATTAGCTCTCAATTGAAGAGAGTAACCTTGCATGAGTGGTGGATCAAGTTGTGGAGGATTTGAACAATAGAGGAGACCTCTATTTATGGCCAAAAGTGATAAAATAATTCCAAACATGGAGGATGTGGGACTAAAGATAAGCCAATGAAAAGAGGTCACTTGTCAACTTGTGATAGGCTTGAGGATGAGCACATTTTGGTCAATGTGCCAAAGAGAGGGAGATTTCAAATTTGAATTTGAGAGTAAATGCTGAGTTTGACTTGTGCAAGGGACATGTAAGAGACATTAATTGCTTTGTTGGATGTACATGTCCACTTGATTTTGAATTCAAACTTGAGGGAATATTCCTCAAAGATTCCATGTTGATGATTTTAATAAATCAATAAATTGATTTATTGGTGCAAGTGGGAAAAGTAGAGGATGTGACATGCATTAGATTAGATTTAATCAGGATTGATTAGCTTAGATAATGATAAGATGATTTGACCTTTTTGACTTGAATATTTTGATTTATTTAAATAAAAAAGGGATGAAAGGTGATTTCAGACTTAATTAAGTAAAGGATTGATTTATTTAATCAAGGAGGGTGATGTTAGGATCAAGTTGATTTATTTAATTTAAATTGATGGATTTAGGAGATTGATAAATAAACTTGATTTATTTGCTGAATGGATGAATATGACCTAATCGAATGCATTATGCCAATTTTGCATGTCTACACCTTGCACCTACATCTATCATGCAAGATAATAAAAAAATGATAAATAATAGACATCCAACTTCATTAGGTAAATGAATGATTAATTACAATGATTACATCAATTACATGGTAAATATGATCCTTCTTAAATTATTCAATTAATCATTTATACTGAAAATATGAATAACATTAATCATTTATAGTTGCATTAGTTCATTATTCATTTATTCAATTGATCATTTATAATGTAAATATGGATAACATTGGTTAAAAAGATTTGTATTAACCAAAAAGCCATATAGAGATACACCATTATATGTCAATAAAATATAATACAAGAAAGCCATATAGGCTTACAAAAATTCTATATGGACATGCAATGTTAGGGTGCAGCTTCGAGTTGAATTTCCAAGTTCCTAGAATACCATCTCTCCAAACTCGTGAATCACATATTCCCAAATTATTGGACAAAAATTCATATTGAGTTGCACTCATAGAGATCCATCAAGTTATCTCATGACACTTGGAATGGTATAATTCTCAATCATAGCCTCATGAACTCACTGGAATCCATATTGAGCTCACCAAATCCCTTACATGTCTTTGGAAATTATAATCTCATAATATATGCATTCTTTAAATCCATCAAGAGAAAAAATGAAAACAAAAAATAAAGAAAAAAAATATTTTTCTCATGCAAAACACCATCCCTAAGTGAGAAGCTAATTTGAGATAATAGAAATTCCTCCATCCTCCAATGTCTCTTGCATCTCATTTGATTGTGCTTAGTCCTTAAACCACTTTACATGAGTTTTTCTAATTATTTTCATAGCATAAGCTTCAAGCTTAACATTTTGACCTAACTACAACTTTGAAATAATTGTATTCTTCTCATTGATAAGATCACTTTGCCTTTGTATTCAAATCACCTTTGTAGTGTAGGAAAAAAGTATCCCTTTTTCACACTTAATTTGGGAATAAATATTAATAATAAAATGAGCTAAAGTATGCCTTAATTTAATGTTGTAATATGTATTTTACATATTTGCATTAATTTTAGGGATTTATTAATTAAAATAGACTTGATCGTGCCTTATTTTTGGTGTTGTAGGGTGTACCCATACACTTTCACACTAATCTAGGGCTTCATTAATTAACTGAGGTTAATTTTCCTTAAATGGCCCTTTTAATTCAAATCCAATATTAATTAATTGCATTTTTTGAAGAGAAAAACCCGACATTCATTAATGCCATAACATAACACTTAACATTGAGCAGTGTGTGTCCTAGGTAAGTGACCTAGGACCCATTTTCCTAAGGGCGAATGGGTCTTCACTTAGACCTAGGACCCTAATTTAAATTATGCTTTTGGCAGTATTTTAATGATTTCAAAACTATATTTCAATGTCAACTTGTGATATTTGAATTAAGGATAAATTAGTATAAATACAAGGTTATTTTATCAAATCAACATTAGATTTCAATGAGATTTTTGAGAGATCAATTACAAGATCTGAGATTATTTTCAAGAACATTCAAGAGAGGATTTCTTCATCATTTGTTTCAGCAATCAAGATCCAAGCATTATGTCAAAGTTTTGTGGAGTCATGAATGTTTTTGGAGCTAACAAATTGTGATGTAGGTTTCATGATTCAATCAAGAATTCAAAGTATCATTTCAAGCAAAGATTCAAAGTCAAGATCCACATCCATTGAAGTCATTTCATGCAAGTTGTAGACCTCCATTATCAAAGGTTCATCCAAGGATTTGGTGAATTGTGACATAGAGTTGTTCATTCATCATTCCTTTCATGTTTTATTCATTTAAAGGTTTAAGTACCAAAATAGGGTTTGACCAAGGAAAAACCCCATTCCCCTAACAAAAAAATAGTTTTTTGTCTCTTGATGCGTGTTTGCATATTTTAGGTGGAAAATCTATTGAAGAACAAAAATTGTAAAGTTTTCAAAGTTGCATTTGTTGTCACCATTCTTACAAAATCACATAAATTGACCTACAAAATTTATTTCCAGCTTTCTGACTTCAAGATTTGGGAATCTGGGAATGCAGACTTAGGAGAACATAACCCAAAAACATATTTCAGAGAGCCCTAGTTAGGACCCATTCGCCATAGGGCATCCTCAGTGAACTTCAAAAAAACACTTTTTGCAAAAGGTACACAACATTTATCCCTTCCAAATTCTCCCTAAAGTCTATAGGTTCCATCAGTTTTATGTTTAAGTTTCTAAATACACTTTATAAATCACAATTTGGAGTTTATTTTCTATTTTTAATCTTTCTCCCCAAAGTTTTTTTTGAATCATACCCCTGTCCTTGCATAAAAAGGGAAATCAGTAGATTCACACTTTGATTTGGTTCACCTCAAGGTTGTCAGTCATTTCCTAATGAAAGTAGAAGAATAGGACCCTTTTTACCTCTTTTGATCCACTTTTCCATGTTGAGAAATTCCGCCATCCTATTTTTCTATGTTTCAACCTTAAATCTAATTTAATAGGTATGAGGCCTAAACTATGAGCGAAAACTTCTTTTTGAAAATCAATGTCAATTTCAATATCCATAAGTCACAAAATGATCAACCTAGCACCAATATTTTCTTGTCAGTATTCACTTGGCCATTTAGTCATGAGGCAAACCCCATTCACAACATAAATGGTTATTAAAGCTACCACAATATACCTCCTATGCTAGATCTAATGACTATTTGCAACATATATGTTTATCAATCCTAGATTTTCTTTCCACTACGATGATAGGATTTAGTATGAAATAGTATGCATGCACTAAGTTGAATGAATCAACATCTTATACATAATAAAATGCATTAAAGAGTCCCTAATTTCCTGTCAATGGGAAACTAAGGATATACCTAGCTTAAGTCACTTGGCTGTTTATGCTAGCTCAAACCATAAGTGGTCTGTGAACCAAATTGTCTATTTGATTTATTTTGTAGTTTTGCGTTTGCTGGAAAAATCCAAGGATGAACAGGGTTTTGACACTTATAGGCTGCTCACCTTTCCCTCCGATGGAGATACACTCACTATCTAATCAATCTTCTTATGTTTCTTCCCTTTGTTGGTGGACGAAGGAGGTGCCAAATCTCACTTGGTTATGACATGCCCTCTGTTTAATTCCACAAACAATCCACTCTTTTGTTGTGGAGGCGCAACTTTCTTTTGGCTTTAATTCAATCCATGGCCTGCACAGGAATTTCTATAAACATATAATGCTTTGCTCTTATCAAATTTCTTCAACTGTTTTTAACTAATATGCTTTTGCAAGAACTTGCTCGTGGGTAGTCAGTGAGCTCTAAGAAAACTCTTTTGATTTTCTAGATCATTGTCATCCTTCACGACACCCGTATTTTTCAAGGATCACGGCCGCCCATCATCACTCGCTCTGATACCATAATGAAGGGTTAATGCTCGATGATCTTATTTGAGAAACAAAAAATAGATTTATATAGAGTAGCACTACAGTTATCTTAACTATAACTGCAGAACTGTTATGATAACTGTAGAATAGTAAACTTAGTGGTGGTTCAAACAATGTAATATAATATGATATGCTACGATAAAATTCCTACTTACGCTAACAATATTGAGTATCTTAATCATATTTTTATGAATATTACCTTTGACTAGTTTGTAAATGAGAAAGATGTAGAAATTCCTTTCAAACATTTTTGTAGGGCATCTTATTGAATTTGCACAGAAAGTGTGCACATGAGATCATTGATGGATAATTAACATATGTTATTTTTACTATCCTACAAATACCATCTAGTTGCAAGTTACACATATAGAGCATAACGTGTGTGTAGTATTGTAACATGTTGTCCTGGTTTTATCTTGCAATGCTCTTTAAAAGATAGAATATTGATTCTATTTACCATACAAAATAAAGGCATCCATTTACAAATTTTCAACCTACTCAAATCCCACTACATTTTTATAGATATTGCATGATCTCGTTTATTGGATATAATAAAATGTTTGTGTCTTATACTGATTGTTATTCTTACCATATCCATGTATATTATTGCACTAAAAATATTAAAGGGCTAAAAAGAGGCATTTTAGTCACTACATCATTAGTGCATCTACTTATAGAGGTGTGAAATCCTTCATCTAAGATAAATCAACATATAGGTGCTTAGTGCTAGTTAAATTGAAGTTTCATGTACACTCGGTATGGTTTATGTCAAGGTAAATTATACCATTTGATTTTAATTTTCCCTAGAATTATATTTAAAAGAAAATCTCACTCCTTCTAATGGAACCTAAAGTAGAAGAAGTAATTACATATCACTACCAGTTGATCCATTCATACCATTATCTAATCATAAGTTTCACCTTTCACCTTTGATGAAATACCATTGGTCCTATTTGTTAGTATAATTTTTTAGGATAGGTGGAGTTACATGTCTAAGAACCAATAAAATGCCATCATTATTAGGGATTGATTCTGAATTTTATAGGGAGTTTTTGATAGGGTTATGATGGAGGTGGTTGGAATGCATCAATATTCATTCACCTTCATGGTACATACCTTTCCCATGTTTGCCATGAAAATATGGTGGTTAGTGTGGCACATTTAACATATTATAAATTTCTACCTATCATCTTAATGATAATTGTATTTGTGATTGGTTTTATGTGCTCCCATGGTGATATGTTGGTGGTAGTTTCATGGTACTTTAAGGTTTCAATTTTATATGTCAATAGTGTGTTCAAGTCATCTCCCACTTTCCATCCACCATCTAATCTAACTTACTTCTACATGGATCACTCATATTCAAAGGGAGTTTGCAATTTTCACCTACTCTACCAAGCACTATTGGCTCTTACCTACCTTGACCGTATGTTATAATTTTCTAGTTATTATCAAATGCATAGTTCTCATGATTGAATCAACTAGTGTTTTGTGGTCCCATTTCTATTTAATGGGTCATCTACACTCCCTTAATATTTTTCGTGTCGATGCACTATTGAAATTCATTATTTAAAGGTTTACCTAAATCCCTATGCATGGTCATAAATTAGGTTCATTTATTTCAAATTCTTCCTTCCTCAACATAGCGGAAAATTACCCTATTATGGATGTGGCATTCTCCCGTGGTGTTGCAGAGTAGGTGTATATTCCCTTGGCTGATGCGGCTGATGGATCTGAGGTGCCTTCCCTTAATGTGGATCCGGCTGTGGGGGAGGATAAGGCTTCCTTGAAATCTTTTGGAGTGGGAGGTGCCCACCCTCAACCTTCTTTTGTTAATACTGTGAAGTCTAAGAGGATTAGGGAGGGCTCTGTGCATCCTTGTGCAGTCAGTGCTCCTGTTGTCTTTCATGGTAAGAAAGTTGATGAAAATATTGCTTATTACTCCAATAATGCTCATATTTGTAAATTTTTCCATTTATGGCCTTCCCTCCCTAATTTGCATCTTTGGATCACCAACCATTGGTCTCCTCTGGTTGATGGTCCAATGGAGATTTACCCTTCTGCAAGGGGATTTTTTGTTTTGGGTTTCAACTCTCCTGAAGATAGACAGGCTATTCTTGACTTTGGCTTGTGGGTTTGGGACTCTCATCCCCTATCCATTAGACCTTGGGTTTATTCTTTTAATCCTTTGAATGAACCCTTAGATGTTTTTCCTATTTGGGTAAGATTGTCTTATCTTCCCTTATAGTTCTGGTGCTCCTTTGCCTATGAGGGAATTGGTAATGCTATTGGTAGGTTCTTGAGAGTGGATAATGCTTCCGAGAATTTTTCTCATAACTCCTTTGCTAGGATCCTAGTAGAGGTTGATCTTTCGAACACTCTACCTAGTGAGGTAGTTTTTCAGGTTAATGATTGGTCATGGTCTCAAATGGTGGATTATGAAGGTCTTCCATTTCACTGCAGATGTTGTCTTATTGTAGGTCACTTGGCCCATGACTATTCTTGTGGCTCTTGGCATGATTTGTTTCCTCTTCTACTTGGTGGAAGAATTCACTCTGTGAGCACTTAACAGTTCACCCTGCTGCTGATTTTGCTTCTTCTGATGAAAACTCAAGGCCTCCTTCTCCTTCTAGGAAGAAAAATAATATTAATGATTTGGCTATGGTGGATGTTGCTCTTACTGTGGATACTTCAAGGCAATCTTTGGTTGTTCCTAATGCTATTAATACTGCTTCTCTGGTTGCTCCTATTTCAGAAAATGATGTTAATCTATAGTTTCAAACCTGGTTTTAGATGCTTCACCTAAAGTATCAATTGTTCCTCTTGTATGCTATTCTGGAGGGGAGTCTTCTCCCTTTGTTCAAAATTTCTCAATTTCAGACTCACCTTGGACAACGATTCACAGAGAGAAGTAGCATTCTTCTAAGAAAGTTACAGTTTCATTTAACTCACCTTCTAAGGCTCTGCCTAGTTCAAGCGTTGCTCCTTGAATTGTTTCTGACTGGTCTTGTGTTGGTTGTTGTCTCTCAATTTTGTTGTGTTGGACTAGTTTGTTTTGCCGAGTTTTTTGGATTTTTGTTTTCCATTTTGTGAGGGTCAAGGCCCTTCCCTGCTTATCTAATCAAAAACATAGTGGAAAATTTAATGTGTGTGTTATTAGTAGGTGGGC
Source organism: Sequoia sempervirens (assembly GCA_007258455.2). Taxonomy (NCBI): domain Eukaryota; kingdom Viridiplantae; phylum Streptophyta; class Pinopsida; order Cupressales; family Cupressaceae; genus Sequoia; species Sequoia sempervirens. Next base: position 18,460 of record VDFB02383232.1, on the reverse strand, counting down.
CCATGGGGTTTTTCATGTGGCTTCCATATACAATTAGTTATCTTGGTTGATTTTTATTTATGAAGGTATTCTAAGGGTGTTTCAAAAACTTCATCTCATGTGATCCCAAGTAAATTTATTTTCCTCATGGTGTCTATATTTTAAGATATTATATGAATATCATGGTTATCTTGAAGATGATGTAACACAAATTTAATTTCCCTTTAAATCCTATAAAGAAAATTATATATTCAAGGGTTGTAAAGGAAAAGAGTTGGTGTTGCACAGATGATTTTCATTACACCAAAATATCAACGTACTAATGCTCGATACAACCACCAGAGTTAATGAATCCATGGGAGGTGGTTAAGCCATGTCACAAACCAAAGCATTGTATTGCACAACACAAGGAGACCAAGGGTGCACACCTTGCAACAAAAAAATCGTGACCCAGGCTCTGATACTAATTGTTGCACAAAAAATTATTGTTGTACCAGAAGATCAACCTATTAATGCTTGATACAACCACCAGAGTTAACAAATCCATGGGAGGCAGCTAAACCATGTCACAAACCCAAGTGCTGCACTTCACAACATAAGGAGACCAAAGGTGCACACCTTGCAATAGTTGGTTGTTGGTACAATTGTAGAAAAAGGAGAAAAGAGAAACTTTGGATGTTTATCTTTTATCTTTTAATAAGCTAAGATTGTGATATTAAATACATAAATTTAGCTATGGTCTTCTTTGGAGGTGGAGACTACTTCTTCGGAGGTGAAGCCCTCTTCTATTGATGTGAAGAGGTGGGTTGTGGATCAGTTGGGAAGGTCTATTTTCTATGGTTTTTGGCTTCACTTCTTCCTCTCCTATAGAGGGGATCCCCTTCCTATTGAGGTGGAGGTTGGGTTGGTGTTGCTGGTTGACTGGTTCGATGATTGTGTTGCGAATCACCAGTGTTCCTCTATGATTCCTTACTCTCCTATTGAGGTGGGGAGTTTGGTTTCATTGGAAGGTGTTGACAAGCGTTTTGTTGATGACTAGTTGGTTTCGAATGATGGCTTCTTGTATTTCTCTAGTGTCTGGATGGTTCGTGTTCATGGTTTCCTAACTTTCTTTGGTTGTTTGTTGGTGGTTAGTACTAGCAAGAGGTATGCTGCAGACTAGTTGATTCAAGCTGATGGTTGCCTGACCATCTCAGGTGGTTTTTGTATTCAAGGTAATTTGTAACTCCTGGTTACTTCGGGTTTAAGGTGCCCATCAAAAACTTCTCTTTCAAGTAGATTTGGGTTGTCTTGTTGTCTATATTTTGATCTGTTGTTGGTTTGTTGTTAGTTGTTTATGCTGATTTCTTATGTAACCTGCCTTCTTTGTGTGGGTTTTGGGTCCCTATCAAAACCTGCCAGTTAATGGTTTCAAGTCCATTCAAAACCTATGGTTTTAGGTCCATTCAAAACCTATTGTAAATGGTTTCGGTTCCATTCAAAACCTATTTTTCCCTTAATTAGATCACACAACTCTTAATCATCTACTTGTCTTCATGAATGTTTCACATATTTTTAATAGTCATATTGAGTACCAAGTAATCATATTTACTTTCCAATAGTGGCATGGTGCGATGGTTGAGTTGTTGTGTTGTTATTCTTGTCATCATGGTTCAAACTCCATTGGGGTGTAATTTGAGAATTTATATTGGGGATGAGGTCCCCCATTTGTGACCTCATCAATTCATAGCTCTGGGTCAAAAGATTTTACCAACACTGCGAAGTTCGGGATTTCAAGTTAACTGGGGAAAACCAGCCTGGGAGGAATTTCAAAAAATTCTGAACCAGGCAGATTCTCCCGATGAGGCACCAATGTCAACAATAGATTATTAAAATGAATAAATAATGCATACTCACAGTGCAATTCATCAAGCTAAAGCAATAAATATTTAAGCATTCATCATTAGATTCATCAATTTTATCAAATTTCCTAAATTCCACAAAGCACAGCAGAGAATTCAGACAAATCCGGCCAGACCGGATTTCCGCAAAAAGGTTAAATATCTAAAGTTTCAGCACATTCCAAGAAAATGGAGGGAAGGAGAAAAAACCAGGAAAATCTGACCGGGCAGGAAAATCTAGAGGTCGACAAAAAACCTGAAAATTGACAATCCAACACGAATTTGCTCAAATTGACTGAAGATCACAAATTTGAGGACCTTGGGCATGGAAATTGTTTAACATGAGCCTCCTACAAATCTTCTTCGAATCCTAGGCTCAATCGAAAGCAGATCAAGATGAAATGGCGGCACCCTAGGTATGAAACCCTAGATTTAAACCATGAATGCACAAAGCAAGCTAATAAATGCCCAAACACACAGGAATTCAAACTCCAAGCAAGACCATAACAATTTAAAGCACAACAAGATTGAACATTTCAACTTAGAAGAATACAAATGATAAAGAAAAATGGCATAACGCTCCAAAAAATTGACCAAACTCAGAAACCCGACGGCCAGACAAAAATCCAGAAAAATCTGATCGAGGCAAAATTCTGCAAAGGCCTGAAATCTCCAAACTGTGGCATAAAATAGGCCGAGTTGGACTTTGAGCGTAATCTGGGAAAATCTAGATGGGGCAGACAATCCTGAACTGGATCAAAAGCTCGAACAACATTGAAACCAGAGTTTGAAATAAATCTAGGAAAATCCAGATGGACCGAAAAATCCTGAACCAAGGTAAAAACCCGAACTTCACCCAAAACATAAGATTTTCAATATGCAACTTTGGGAAAACACTTGGGAAAGCAAGATAAACATATTAAGCACATGCCAAGGCAAAGAAAAACCTCAAAATCAAAGGGGGAAAAACACAAAGAGTGAAAGAAAAAGAGGGTCCCATTTTAATCAAATTTAAAATGGGGTGGTTATGCAAGGCATAACAATTGGTGACTTGGCTGGGAAAATGGTTTAACCATTTTTCACGAAACTGAGGGATTCAGTTACCCATAACTCCTAGTTTATGGACATCACAAATCCAGTTAGGTCAATTTCAGTAAACAAGGTTGAGCTAGAATCTCAAATGTAAATCAACACTGGCTACCCCTAAATCTATGTGTGTGCTTGATGGTGCATCACCCTTTTACAAAGTTTTTCTCATCTTTGGAACAATTATGCACAAGATTTGAACTACATGAGTTGATTCCCTTCAACTATTGTGCAATGATATTATGGGCATTGCTCTACTGCCAGTCAAGCATCCATAGCTCCGACAGAGATACCTCTAATTTTCTCACAGCATTGCTCTATTGCCAGTCAAGCATCCATAGCCCCAGTAGAGATACTGGAATCACCCATTCAGTATTGAGTTTTATTTTCTTAGATAGTCTTTTTTTCTTTTCTTTTCTCTATTTTCTTCATTCATTTCCTTCTTAATATGTCAGATGTCCAACATCTGTACTGGGTTGAAAACTACCATGGACCTCATAACAACATCTGGGGAATCATATTTTTCACTCAAATTTTACAACACCATCATCCTAAGACAAATATACCATTACAAAAGGAGATGTTTCTAATGATTTGTGACAGATTCAATCGTAGTTAGTGAAGATTGCTTACTTTACACCTTGTTCTCAATGACTTTCCACAACTCTCATTGACAATGGACATAAAATAATGAATTTAGAATAAAATCCTCCAATCAGATAACCTGAAAATATCTAAACAAATTCTCTCTTACTAACCAAAGTATACTTCAGATAACAACCCCCTTACTCAATTGAATAAAATGAAGGTCCACACAAAAAAAAATAAAGGAACACAAGGAAAAGACAAAACCAACCGAACAACAAACTATTTACATATTTACAACCCAAAAAAAATACCAGACCTTTTACGACCCAAAATAATGTTTGAGAAACTGTCCATTGATAGGCAATGGAACAAGTTCTCTTGTTAAACTACTTAGCCAAAAAGTATTTTCTCCTAGGATTTCAACAATTTGATAGGGACACAACTAGAGCTTATCAAACTTCTGGTGGTCACCCTTCTTTTCATTGGCTTTATCCCATAGTAAGACAAGGTCTGATATCTTGAAAGCCTTGACTTTGGATCTTTTGTCAAACGTTTGACAACAGCCTGGTGCCTAAATAATTGCTGCAAAGCAGCAGGATGAACTCGGCAGAAGAAAAGGTAGGGCCATTGTCACATACCAGTGCAAAGGGTACTCCAAACCTGGTTGTGATGCATTCAGTGAGGAACTTGATTACTACCTCCATTGTGTTATTCTTGCAAGGTATAGCTATTTTGCATCTCGTCTAGTAATCCGTGGAAGTCAAAATAAATTTATGTAGTACAAAAGAATTTGGGTTAATTACCCCAATAAAATCAAGTGCCCATTGGGCAAATGGCCTTACCTCATAAACAGGTTGCAATGGAATGACTGGATGATGCTCTTTTGATGCAAAATTTTGACATATATGACATGTCGTTACATGTTGGTGGGAATCCTTAAACACACATGGCCAATAATAACTAGATCTAAACATCCGATGTGCTAAAGAATCCGTAGAACCATGACTCGGGCCATGTTTCCCATGAAATTCACCAATTACATGCTTAGATTCTTGTTGATCAAGGAATCGTAGATAAACCCCCTCAAAATTATTTATGTATAACAATCCTCCTTTGAGCATATAATGGGAGCTTTTCATTCTCAGTGCTCTCCTCTGAGTTGTATTCATTCCCACTGGGCACTGATTATTGAGCATGAAATAAATAATATCGGCATAACAAGAGTCATTAGAAAAGCATTGTGTTGTGTACTGCTAACAAGTAATATTCTTACCAGCATCTTGCATTGCTTTAGGCAAGCCTTGACCTTGGACAAGTTTCATAGGGTGAATCTCTAGATTGAATACCTACAAAATAGCCATCCATTTCCCCCTTCATTCTCCCAACTCACTCTACATAAGTAGAGACTTCACAGCAGCATCAGGAACCACAACAATGATCTAACTTCAAAGGATATAATGCCTTAACTTCTTGACAGCTCTAACCAACATAAAAGCTTGTTTCTCAAGAGGTGGGTACTTGACTTCAACATTCTTAAACATAGAGCTTATGAAGGAAATTGGCCTTTCATCCCCCTCCTCTCTTTGTTGCATCAGGATAGTTGCACATGAGTGTTCAGAAGAAAAAGAATAAATATAAAATGGCTTCAAGTAGTCAGGACTGGTGAGGACTGGTGCCTCTGAAATGGATTGCTTAACCTGAGAAAAAGCAGCCTTTGCCTCATTACTCCATTCTATTCTAGCATCTTTCTTCATCATTTTGTTCAAAGGTTCAACAATTTTTGCAAAACCTGTGATAGACTTCCTCACAAAGTTGATCTTTCCGAAGAAAGATCTCATCTCTTTCTTACTTCATAGCATGATTAACTTCATAATAGACTCAACTCAGTCTGGATCTATCAATATCCCTCTTTCTAAGATTATGTGTCCCAAAATTTTCCCTTCAGAAACCCCGAACACACACTTTTTAGGATTCAGAGAAACACCATATTGGATACATCTTTCACAAACTTTAGCCAAGTCTGCAGCATGCTTTAGTCTATCTTTAGAGAATACTATCAGGCCATCCATATAAATGATGATGCACTTACCAATTAAATCTTTGAATGCTACGTCCATTGCACGCTGAAAGGTTGCTCTAGCATTTATCAAACCAAATGGCATCCTCTTGTAAGCAAATGTTCCCCACTTAGTAGTGAAGTTTTTCTTCATTTTGTCTTCATAATTAACGATCACTTGATTGTACCCAGAATAACCATCCAAGAATGACATCATTTGAGACCCATTGACAGTTTGCAAGACCTCATCAAGAGAAGGGAGTGGGTAGTTGTCTTTTTTTGAGGCTCTATTCAAATTTCTGAAATCTACACATAGCCTGATCTCCCCATTCCTTTTATGAACTAGAACCAACTTAGCCACCCATGTTGAATGTCGTACAAGGAAGATTATTCTTACAAAAAAAAATTTCTAAATTTCCTTAAAGATCAGTGGTTCAATCAAGGTGTTGATAGGACGTTGTTTCTATCGAAATGGTCTAGCTTCAGGCTTCAAAGGAATAGTATGAGTTATTACAGAAGTATCAAATGTTTTTAGATCTTCATACCCCCAAGCTATTGCAGCAATATATTTCTTCAGTGCCCTCAATATATCTTCTCTAATTGCTTCAGGGTAGGCCTTCCCTATGTAAACATTCCTTTCAGGGCTAGAGTTAGATAAGTTAATAGTTTCATATTCACCTCCCTTATCTTTGGTTGATACCTTTTCCCAAGCCCTTGGATCTGAATCAAAAATTATTTCTAAGGCCACCATTCCCTTGGGAACACTATTACTTTTTAAAGAGAGGACACCCTCTGTTTCGCAGTCTTCAGGGTTCCAGTCTCCTTGATCCCTGTCGGACTCATCAATGATCTATCCTTCGAAAACATCTGAGCTTTCTAGAAAAGCAAGGATATGTTGATCATCATCGAAGACTTGAAAGTTCTTGACATTATCAGGGACTGTTAGGGTGGATATCAATTCTAATGAGAATCTCTTCAGCTTGGAGCTTTGCATGGGCTCCATGGTACTTGCAGTAATAGCTAATGAATCAGCTAATTGATTCTCTCTAGGGATTAAACTAATCCCAAAAGCATCGAAGTCTTCAATCAGGTTCCACACTTGATTTCTATAAGTTGCCAGTCTTTTATAGTGACATGTGTACTGGGTATGTACTTGCTTGATAATCACTTTTGAATCCCCTTTAACCATCAAGGCAGTAACTTTCTTCTAATGTACAAACATCAGTCCCCGAGCTAATACTTCATATTCTGCTATATTGTTAGTGCATCCAAACTGTAACCTATAAGAAGCAAAAAAAATTTCCCTTTTGGGCTGGTTAACTCAATCCTAGCACCACACCCTGTTTTAGATTTGGATCCATCAAATGTGAGGGTCCATAGCTGATTATGAGTTGGGGTTGATCTCTTTGAGCTTGTTTTGGGTGCTTGGATAAGCTTGGAAAACATGATTTAGAACACTGATGCAGGGTTGGAAAGTCAATTTCAAATGATTTTGGTAGTGCACCCTACACCAATTTGGGAGTAGAAGACTCCACAAATCGATATCTTCCCCTAAGACCAGTTGATCCTGTTGTAGTTTCTTGATCAATGCCTATTGGTTTACACTAATCATGGGATCAGGGAATTCTTGTATCGACAAATCACTAGAATTAAGAAATGAAAGAGTTAGAATTTGCTCTCTTTTATAAACCCCTATCTCAATTTCAAAATAGGCTACCTCGTTGGGATAGTCATCCTCAATGATGATATTTTTGAGGGGAGGTTCACTCTCAATCCTAATCTACGTAGGAATTCCCCTCCATGGTAGCCACATATGTGAAAAGTTGAGGGAGAGATATCCCCCTATACTCTTCATTAGTTCTCTACTCAAATGCATACCGTAAGTCTCAGGAATGTCTGCTACCTGAGTATCCATATTGGTTTGAATCCTACGGTTAGACCCTACTTGTACATGTATATTTCTCAATTCTCCAACTACATTAACCTCTGTTTTATCAAGTTGGATGACCTTCTTGTTTGTTTGGACATGATTCAATCCCAATTTCTTGCATACAGAAAATGGCATAACATTGCTAGAAGCCCCTGAATCTAGCAGACAATTGTGTAGATTCTTCCCATAGATTCTCAAACTTAAAAGAAATGGTGAGGTCCCTACCCTATTTCTAAAGAAAGCTGTGTTCATGTCCGTAGCGGGTGCCATCTTGGTTTTCCCTTTTGATTTATCAACTTCTTCCAAAGCTTTCAGCACTATATCTCATTGGGAAGGGCACCATTTTAGGATGTAAAAGTATGATAAAGAGGTTTTTTTTTTCTTCATCTCATAAACAATATCAATTTTTTTGTTATAACTTGCATTATATTTGAAAACACCAGATGAATTACCTTTGTTAGGGAAGTCAGGGAGACCCTTCGGTGGAGGAGGGTTGTTATCCACACTCTAATTCAGAGGCACCATGTGGTTAGGTGGTGATAATGTAGTGAACGGACCCTTATTTTGGTTTCTTAGGAAGTGTCCTCCCTTTGTCTAAAAGGCTAGGGCATCATACACATCTTCCTCTGGTTCATTCTCACTCTGCATTAGGAATGAAGGTTCTCCTTCAAAGAGGTCATAAGCCATTGTTGTATCCACTGAGCAACCTTTTTTATTTGAATTCCCTTGGAACGTTTGGGCATCTTCCTATGCCATCTTCACAACCTTCTCCATTTCAGGACAGTTCACCTTGGAATGAGTTACAATATCATGTAGCTTGCACCAGTTAGTCATAAAATTGAGGTCAGCCACATTTGCAGTATGTGGCCTGTCCTCATTAGCTTGATAATTGTGAGAAACCCCACCATTATTTGGCCATGTGTTCCATTGTCTGTTGTTATTGGGCCTCTGGTTATATCCTCTATTTTGATTTTGATAGCCTTGGTTAGGGAAGTTTTGGCCTTGATAATTCCTCTGCCTATGATTGTTGTTGTTTTGATAATTACCATGATTATTATTGTTCTAATTAGGGTAATTACCTTGATTAGAATAATTACCTTGGTTCTGAGAGGGTTCAGTTTAAACTGAGCCATGCCATTTGTGACTTGAGACAGATTTTTCTTTAGGGTCTCCACCTCATTTATGAGTTGAACTATCCTTTCACTCTCAACATTCTTAGCAACAGGTGGCTGACCAATAGGATTTGGTATTCCAGCTTGCTTATGATGACCATGTGGACTGTGATAAGCCTGTGATTGTTGAGAGGAGTCAGAAGCTCCATTGGCAAAGAATGCAACAGGAGATTGAGTTTGGAACTCAGACATAGGGCTATAATGGAAAGGAGACATCCCTGGGACAATATTGAATAAAGGGGTTGGGTTAGGCATCTTATACCCCATAGAAGGAAAACCTCCTCCCATGTTCCCTTGTTGAGAGCTAGTTTGTTGTTGCAGCTTGATGGCTAGATGATAAAATTTAGACAGAGAATCAATATACATCGACTGATAAGTCCTTTGTAGGAACAAACCAAGCAAAAGGTCTATAACTCTAAAATATGCCTAAATGGCACTATTTTTAGCAACTAGATAGGGGTCCTACAATCTCCTATACATTCGTTGAAACCTTGTATTAAACAAGGGTAGTGATTCACATGGCTCCTTCCTAATGGTAGCAAATTGATGGAACAAAATGGATGGATCCACATAAACTCTGAAATGATTGATGAAAGCATTCTCCAAATCTGTCCAGCTCAGAATAGAACCTTGTGGAAGATTTAGGTACCAGTTGTACGCCATATCCCCTAAGGAATAAGGGAACAACCTACAAACCATATCATGGTGAGCTATCCGAGATCTGGTACAAGCATCCTTAAAAGCTTGTATGTTCTCCTCAGCACTCCTTGATTCACCATGAATGCATTTGGGATAGAATCTCTCAGGATTCTTAGGCATATCATGAAAGCCTCACGAAATAGTCCCCAAGGGAGAGGCATTATTCAAAAAAAAATTCCATTGGTGGCGGTGGTGGAGGTTGAGCCAACTGTTGAATAGGCTGAACCAGTTATAATGGCAATTAAGGTGTTTTTGGTGGTGGATTCACGGGTATCAACTGGGGTATTGGTGAAAATCCTGGTGGAGTGAGCAGAGTAGACAAGGGTAGTAGAATGATTTCCTTGTGAATCTTGTGTCTCGTTTGGTTCTTGAGTTCTATCAAAGGTGGTGGCTTTTCAGTTGATCGAAGAACTCTATGGGACCTCTCTGGTGAGAAAGACTCAATGTTTCCAACTTGCTCTTCTGGCCCTCCTTCTAGTGCCAGTTCCTGTTGAGGTGCCAAGTTTACCCACAACATGCAAGTAAGATAAAAGTAAAAGTATCTCACCTCCCAAGGTCCTTGATGTTGGTTCACAACGTTGTTGTTTCACGAAGTGGTCAATATGGCTGTAATATTCAAGGGGCTTGCTAGTTTTGAGCTTCTAGATTGTTGCAAGATCAAACATCTATCTAAACCTACTTTAACTAGGGGTTTTAAAGAAATAGAAAAAGATAGATCAAGGTTTTCAAACTAAAAAGAATGTTGATTCATTCAACTAATCAAACTTGTTACCTTCCAAAGAATTCCTAAACTAGAACTGCAAAATAAAATTCACCTGTAATTGATACAAAGTTTCATTCACTAACAGTGCAAACTTTAACAATAGATTGCAAGTCATCATTCAAACAAAACATAAGATAAAATTTTATTCCTTGAAAGCTTTTCAAATCAAATGATTAACCCAAAATGAATACCATTCTAGAGCATAATATAAAGTAGGTTTAAGTCTAGCTGCTCCTACTGCAAATGAAATAGATAAGCAACATTTACAAATCTGGCAAGATCACCAGTGTACAGAAACCCATGTCTTCAAATTATCTCCATCTATGCTAAGAAAATCAGGAAGATACATCACCTCCTCCTCCTGCTAAACATGCAAGATGGGTCAACACATCAAATTCACCAAGAACACAAAGTCTTCAGTTGTATTGAATCCCCAAAGATAACAACAATTTGAGTCTTTTGTATTACAACGACTGCTCAGAATTAAAAAAAACTTATAACTCCTACTCTACTTCTTGATCTTCTCTACCCTCTGAATCCTCCAGCTTGCAAAAGAAGCGAAACACCATATTTATAAAATGCATCAAATGTGTTGGCCCAGTTAGGGTTTACAATAAGTCGTTCATAGAACAAGTCAGCCTAGAAGAATTCGAAACAAATTTAAATGTGCATTAAATGCATAGGCACAAATCAGATCAGCCCAGGACCTCCCTCATAACTCAGACCAAAATGCGTGAAGAAGAGGAAAAGTGAAACAATGAGGAAGCACGACTTTTGATGTGACTTTGCATTAATTGCTTCCCCCACTTCGCCCATACCTTGCCCCATTTTGGCCTTCATCACCAAGAACGTCCTCTGCAAGCTATCCCCAAGTGGTAGAGTTGAAACCCTAGTTTGTCGTTCAATAGAATTAATATCATTCTTCAACTACCCCATCGTATTGTCCCAGTCTCTCTTGTTGGATTGATATTCATTAATGATTGCATGGTAGGTCACTGCATCATCAAGCTGGTGCCCATCTATTGTATCCCATGATAGCCTTAGTCCTTCGCAGCAGGGTGCTCAATATTTGTACTTGAAACCTTGAACAAGGTTGATGTCATCCTGCCCTTAGGAATCCTACTCTTTTTTTACAACTTCATTTTTCTTTCTTGCTTCAGAGATGGATGATCCCCTTTGTGTCCTTTAGCCTCTACAGCCACCATGGTCCTGCTAGACTCAGCCTACATTCATCAAACACCAGTGTGAGAATCCAAATGTTGACAACATTTTCATCCAAGTGTTAGCTTTAAATCATGATAAAACCATTAAATTAGCCATTAAGCATCAACACTGCGAAGTTTGGGATTTCAAATTAATTGGGGAAAACTAGCCTAGGAGGAATTTCACAAAGAGAAGGGAGTGGGTAGTTGTCTTTTTTTGAGGCTCTATTCAAATTTCTGAAATCTACACATAGCCTGATCTCCCCATTCCTTTTATGAACTGGAACCAACTTAGCCACCCATGTTGAATGTCGTACAAGGAAGATTATTCTTACAAAAAACAATTTCTAAACTTCCTTAAAGACCAGTGGTTCAATCAGGGCATTGATAGGACGTTGTTTCTACTGAAATGGTCTAGCTTTAGGCTTCAAAGGAATAGTATGAGTTATCACAGAAGTATCAAATGTTTTTAGATCTTCATACCCCCAAGCTATTGCAGCAATATCTTTCTTCAGTGCCCTCAATATATCTTCTCTAATTGCTTTAGGGCAGGCCTTCCCTATGTAAACATTCCTTTCAGGGCTAGAGTAAGATAAATCAACAGTTTCATATTCATCTCCCTTATCTTTGGTTGATACCTTTTCCCAAGCCCTTGGATCTGAATCAAAAATTCTTTCTAAGGCCACCACTCCCTTAGGAATGTTATTACTTTTTAAAGTGAGGACACCCTCTATATTGCAGTCTTCGGGGTTCCAGTCTCCTTGATCCCTGTCAGACTCATCGATGATCTTCCCTTCGAAAACATCTGAGCTTGCTAGAAAAGCAAGGATATGTCGATCATCATCGAAGACCTGAAAGTTCCTAATATTATTAGGGATAGCTGGGTTGGATATCAATTCTAATGAGAATCTCTTAAGCTTGGAGCCTTGCATGGGCTCTAGGGTACTTGCAGCAATAGCTAATAAATCAGATATTTAATTGTCCTCTCTAAGGATTAAACTAATCCCAAAAGCATCAAAGTCTTCAATCAGGTTCCACACCCAATTTCTATAAGCTGCTAGCCTTTTATTGTGACATGTGTATTGGCTGCGTACTTGCTTGATAATCACTTCTGAATCTCCTTTAACCATCAAGGCACTAACTTTCTTCTGATGTGCGAACATCAGTCCCTGAGCCAATGCTTCATATTCTACTATATTGTTAGTGCATCCAAATTGTAGCTTGTAAGAAGCAAAAAATGTTTTCCCTTTTGGGTTGGTTAACTCAATCCCAGCACCACACCCTATTTTAGATTTGGATCCATCAAATGTGAGGGTCCATAGATAATTATGACCTGGGGTTGATCTCTTTGAGCTTGTTGTGGGTGCTTGGATAAGATGAACCATAGGTGGGGCCACCTAATCTTTTACATCAACTATTGGGAATGGTTGTTCAATAGGTTCATCAGGTACAATACCCAATTCTCGCTTAGATATATCATGTAATCCTAGGATATCTTTCTGATAGTTATCTGTATCTTTGATTAACCCCTTGGGTTTTGGTATACTTGTGAATGCAGGGGTATCAAACAAACCCTAGGGTTATTCAACACAACTATGTTGGCTCAGTATTCTGACCGGGGTAAGTTTAGTTTGAGGAGGGGCTTCCTCGGAAGGTATATTATCCCTAGTTAACATTATTGCATTTTTGGCTTCAAATGAGAAGTGATCTAAAACAGTCTCAAGGTGACTTGGGCTAGTTTCTTCAGTTTGGAAAACATGATTTAGAACACTGATGCAGGGTTGGTAGGTCAATTCTGAATGATTTTGGTAGTGCATCCTACACCAATTTGGAAGTAGAAGACTCCACAAATTGATATCTTCCCCTAAGACCAGCTGATCCTATTGTAGCCCCTGACCAATACCTGTTAGTTTACACTAATCATGGGATCAAGGAATTCTTGTATTGACAAATCATTAGAATTAAGAACTAAAAGAGTCAGAATTTGCTCTCTTTTATAAACCCCTATCTCAGTTTCAAAATAGGCTTCCTAATTGGGACAATAATACTTAGTGATGATATGTTTGAGGCGAGGTTCACTCTCAATCCTAATCTGCATAGGCATTCCCCTCCATAGTAGCCAGATATGTGAAAAGTTGAGGGAGAGATGTCCCCCTATACTCTTCATTAGGTTCTCTGCTCAAAAGCATACCGTAAGTCTCAAGAATGTCTGCTACCTAAATATCCATATTGGTTTGAATCCTATGGTCACACCCTACTTGTACATGTATATTTCTCAATTCTTCAACTACATTAACCTTTGTTTTATCAAGTTAGATGACCTTCTTGTTTGTTTGGAAAAGATTCAATCCCAATTTCTTGCATATAGAAAATGGCATAACATTTCCAGAAGCCCCTAAATCTAGCAAACAATTGTACAGATTCTTCCCACAAATTCACAAACTTAAAAGAAATGGTGCAGTCCCTACCTTGTTTCTGAACAAAACTACGTTCATGTTTGCAGCGGGTGCCACCTTGGTTTTCCCTTTTAACCCAGTGTTCCATTGTTTGTTGTTATTAGGCCTCTGGTTATATCCTCTATTCTGATTTTGATAGCCTTGGTTGGGGAAGTTTTGGCTCCTATAATTCTTTTGCCTATAATTGTTGTTGTTCTGATAATTACCATGATTATTATTGTTCTGATTAGGATAATTACATTGATTAGCATAATTACCTTAGTTCTGAGAGGGCTTCAATTTAAGCTGAGCCATGTCATTTGTGACTTGAGGCAGAGTTTTCTTTAGGGTCTCCACCTCATTTGTGAGTTGAATTGTCCTTTCACTCTCAGCTTTCTTAGCAACAGGTGGTTGAACGATAGGATTCAGTATTCCATCTTACTTTTGATGACCATGTGGACTTTGATGAGCCTGTGATTGTTGAGAGGATTCAGGAGATCCATTGGCAAATAATGGAACAAGAGATTGAGTCTGCAACTCAGACATAGGTCCATAATGGGAAGGAGATATCGCTAGGACAGTATTGAATAAAGGGGTTCGGTTAGGCATCTGATACCCTATAGAAGGAAAACCTCCTCCCAAGTTCCCTTGTTGAGAGCTAGTTTGTTGTTGCAGCTTGATGGCTAGATGATAAACTGTAGACAGAGAATCAATATCCATCAGCTAATAAGTCCTTTGTAGGAACAAGGCAAGCAAAGGGTTTATGACTCTAAAATATGCCTAAATGGCACTATTCTCAGCAACTAGATAGGGGTCCTGCAATCTCCTATACATTCATTGAAACCTTGTATTAAACAAGGGCAATGATTCACATGGCTCCTTCCTAATGGTAGCAAATTGATGGAACAAAATGGATGGATCCACATAAACTCTGAATTGATTGATGAAAGCATTCTCCAGATCTGTCCAGCTCAAAATAGAACCTTGTGGAAGATTTAGGTACCAGTTGTATGCCATATCCCCTAAGGAATAAGGGAACAACCTACAAACCACATCATGGTGAGCTATCCGAGCTCTGGTGCAAGCATCCTTAAAAGGTTTTATGTGCTCCTCGATACTCCTTGATCCACCATGAATGTATTTGGGACAAAATCTCTTAAGATTCTTAGGCATATCATGAAAGCCTCCAAGAATAGTCCCCAATGGAGAGACATTATTCACAAAAAATTCCATTGGTGGGGGTGGTGGAGGTTGAGCCAGCTATTGGATAGGTTGAACCAGTTGTAATGGAAATTGAGGTGGTTTTGGTGGTGGATTCACGGGTATCAACTAGGGTATTGGTGAAAATCCTGGTGGAGTGAGCGGAGCTGACAAGAGTGGTAGAATGGTTGCCCTGTGAATTGTGTCTCATTGGGGTCTTGAGTTCTATCAAAGGTGGTGGGTTTTCAGTTGATCGAAGAAATCTATGGGACCTCTTTGGTGAGAAAGACCCAATGTTATCTAGCTTGCTCTTCTGTCCCTCCTTCTAGCACCAGTTCCTGTTGAGGTGCCAAGTTGACCCACAACATGCAAGTAAGATAAAAGTAAAATTATCTCACCTCTCTTGAAAGAGAAAATCATTAATCAAACTGATCACGTCCCAAGGTCCTTAATGTTGGTTCACAATGTTGTTGTTTCATGAAGTGGTCAATATGGCTGTAATATTCAAGGCGCCTGCTAGTTTTGAGCTTCTGGATTGTTGCAAGATCAAACATCTATCTAAACCTACTTTAACTAGGGGTTTTTAAGAAATAGAAAAAGATAGATCAAGGTTTTCAAACTAAAAAGAATGTTGATTCATTCAACTAATCAAACTTGTTACCTTCCAAGGAATTCCTAAACTAGAACTGCAAAATAAAATTCACCTGTAATTGATACAAAGTTTCATTCATTAACAATGCAAACTTTAACAATAGATTGCAAATCATCATTCAAACAAAAAATAAGATAAAATTTCATTCCTTGAAAGCTTTTCAAATCAAATGATTAACCCAAAATGAATACCATTCTAGAGCATAATATAAAGTAGGTTTAAGTCTAGCTACTCCTATTGCAAATGAAATAGATAAGCAACATTTACAAATCTGGCAAGATCACTAGTGTACAGAAACCCATGTCTTCAAATTATCTCCATCTATGCTAAGAAAATCAGGAAGATACATCACCTCCTCCTCCTGCTAAACATGCAAGATGGATCAACACAATGAATTCACCAAGAACACAATGTCTTCAGTTGTATTAAATCCCCAAAGATAGCAACAATTTGAGTCTTTTGTATTACAATGACTGCTCAGAATAAAAAAAAGCTTCTAACTCCTACTCTACTTCTTGATCTTCTCTACCCTCTAAATCCTCCAACTTGCTAATTATTTGCTTACTTTGTTTCTAACCTATCTAACCCTTACAAAAGAGGCGAAACACCATATTTATAAAATACGTTAGATGTGTCGGCCCAGTTAGGGTTTACAATAAGTCGTTCACAGAACAAGTCAGCCCTAGAAGAATTTGAAACAAATTTAAATGTGCATTAAATGCACAGGAAAAAATTAGATTAGCCCAGGACGTCCCTCATAACTCAGACCAAAACACGTGAGGAAGAGGAAAAGCGAAACAATGAGGAAGCATGACTTTCGATGCGGCTTTGCATTAACTGCTTTCCCCACTTTGCCCATACCTTGCCCCATTCTGGCCTTCATCACCAAGAACGTCCTCTGCAAGCTATCTACAAGTGGCATAGGTGAAACCCTAGTCTGCCATTCAATAGCATTAATATCATTCTTCATCTGCCCATCGTATTGTCCCAGTCTCTCTTGTTGGATTGATATTCATTAATGATTTCACAGTAGGTCACTGCGTCATCCAGCTGGTGCCCAGCTACTGTATTCCATGATAGCTTTAGTCATTCACAACAAGGTGCTCAATATTTATACCTGAAACCTCAAACTAGGTTGATGTCATCCTGCCCTCAGGAATCCTACTCTTTTTTTCCAAATTCATTTTTCTTTCTTGCTTCAGAGATGGATGATCCCATTTGTGTCCTTTAGCCTCTCCAGCAACCATCGTCTTGCCAGACTCAACCTACATTCATCAAAAACCAATGTGAGAATTGAAATGTTGACAAAATTTCCATCCAAGTGTTAGCTTAAAATCATGATAAAACCATTAAATTAGCCATTAAGCAACAACACTGTGAAGTTTGGGATTTCAAGTTAACCGGGGAAAACCAGCCTGGGAGGAATTTCAAATTTTTTTGAACTAGACGGATTCTCCCGATGAGGCACCAATGTCAACAATAGATTATTAAAATGAATAAATAATGCATAATCATAGTGCAATTCATCAAGCTAAAGCAAGATATGTTTAAGCATTCATCATTAGATTCGTCAATTTTATCCAATTTCCTAAATTCAACAAAGCACAGCAGAGAATTCGGACAAATCCGGTTGGACCGAATTTCTATGAAAAGGGTAAATTTTTTAAGTTTTAGCACATTTTAGGAAAACAGAGGGAAGAAGAAAAAATTGAGAAAATCCGATCAGGGAGGAAAATCTTGAGGTCGACAGAAAACCCAAAAATTGACAATCCCACACGAATTCACTCAAATTGACCGAAGGTCACAAATTTGAGGACCCTGGGCAGGGATATCGTTTAACATGAGCCTCCTACAGATATTCTTCAAATCCTAGGCTCAATCGAAAGCAAATCAAGATGAAATGGCGACGCCCTAGGTATGAAACCCTAGATTCAAACCATGAATGCATAGAGCAAGCCAATAAATGCCCAAACACACAGGAATTCAAACTCCAAGCAAGACCATAATGTTTTAAAGCATAACAAGATTGAACATCTCAACTCATGAGAACACAAATGATAAAGGAAAATGGCATAAAGCTCCAAAAAATCAACCAAACTCAGAAACCTGAAAGCTAGACGAAAATCCAGAAAAATCCAACCTAGGCGGAATTTTGCGAAGGCTAGAAATCTCTGAACTACAATGTAAAATAGGCTGAGATGGACTTTGAGTGTAATCCGGGAAAATCCGGACGGGGTGGACAATCCTGAATTGGCTCAAAAACCCAAAGAGCAACATTGAAACTAGAGTTTGAAAGAAATCTAGGAAAATCTGGACGGACCGGAAAATATCGAACCAGGGTAAAAACCTGAACTTCACCCTAAACATAAGATTTTCAATATGCAACTTGGGGAAAACACTTGGGTAAGGAAGATAAAGAGGGTCCCATTTTAATCAAATTTAAAATGGGGTGGTTATGCAAGGCATAACAGGACCCATTTTCCATAGGGAAAATGAGTCCTTAGTGAGGTCTGAAAAAACACTTTTGGTGAAAGGTACACAACATTTGACCCTTTCCAGATCTACTTTTTGATTAGTAGTTGGGTTAGATTTTATTTATTTTTCTCATTTGCATAATATAGCTTCAATTTTGATTGAAATTAGGAAAATGGGGGTTTATTATACTTAATTCATTTTCATCCACACACTCATATTTTTTCATTGTTTCAGATAACAATATCTATACACAAAGACTAATTATTAATTTGAGATGGAGTGTGTCTCCTCTCGCCCTCCCAAAATTTTGAATGCCTCTTTCAAATGACTCACCCACTCCCCT
>VDFB02383231.1:0-12891 GCA_007258455.2 Sequoia sempervirens | reverse complement strand
CCTTTGGGGTACACGTAGAGACATTACGTCATCTACTCATTAACAAACTAAACTAATGTCCAACATTCATTCCAAGGATATGTACTCTCATATGAAAGTGATAAACATAAAGCATCAAATAATGATGAACCACATACGCTATACAAGATCACATAACCAATATAACATGGAAACAAAGAGAAACTAACTTACTCAACTTAACAACATCAAATATATTTATAATTGCATCAGTGAATAATGTTTTAAATTACAAAGTGCGATATAATAATACATCAAGATACAATCTAAATACCAACTACCAATTATCCAAGTTACAAGATACATTATCCCAACACATGGGCGAATTACAATACAAATTACATGATAAGAATAAGGTATAAATGTATACATCAGATGGTACAAAAATCTGGTACAACTGCCACCACAATCTCTACACTGAAGGTATGACTATAGCATGGGAAACCCAACGGGGTGCGAAGCACGTTCCACCTGACCACCCCCGTGCTAGGAGTAGTTAAGAAAGGATTCCCGACCAAGACGTCAATAGTTACACACATGACTCAACACCAAACATGGAAAAGAATTTATACACAAAGGAAATGTGACATCATAAGTCAACTACAAAACATGACAACACTTAACTACAAATCAAACAATGAAATTACTTCCAGAGGTTTTCAAATAAAATAACTAAGGGAAAAGCTAGAGGAGAGTGTCATCGCATGGCCTTCATGGATTATCCTGACATCCTAACATGAGGTGCCGCCTCCATCTATGGTTATCCTGACTGCCTATTTCAAGGCGCCGCCCCATAGGGTGACTCATGCGGAATCGTGCATTACTCGTGGAAACGAGATCACGATTTTTCCAACCACGGCCTTCTCGAACACCTTTAGTCTTTGATAGCCCTAACAGGTGAGCGAGGTATCTGTTATTTTCTTTTAGTGTTTAACTACCCATCCCCTATTTATTTAGTTAGGTTTTCACTTTTTACACTAACTCTACTATGGGTTATCCTGACAGCCCCTTTGTGCGCCGGCGCCCACATAGAGCCACTCTCCCTAGAATTTCCTAACATACAACAAACATGGGGGCTTGAACTCTCTCAGGTACACCAAACACAGGATATAAATTTGCGAGGCAAAAACCGTCTCGCTAAAATCTATTGACTCAATGATTCAACGAATTGACGCAAATCAATATAACATACAATTATACTCGCCACGAAAATGGAATAAAACACTCAAAATAAACATATCAAATTCCCCAACCTCTGGAAATTCAACAACCCTATCTCATATGAAAAATTTAACCAATTAAACAAACTCGATAACAAAATCAAATCATTACTTTTTCTCAATTAACTCCACTAAAAGAAGACAATTAAATAAATTTAATTGAATAAATTTAATAAATATTTCTTTTCTAATTTCATCTAAAAATATATATATAAAATTATATAACATATTCATCAAACAAAATACCTCTCTATTAAAAAAAAACACACACACACACACACACACATATATATAATTAATCTTATAAATGTAAAAATATTAATTAATATTAATATTAATTTAAAAATTCTAAATTTTTAAATTATCATTTAAAATAACAAAAATCCGTATTAAAATAAATAAACAAAATTTAGAACATTAATTAAAAATAACAATAAAATTAAACAAAGTCTGACGCAGCCCAAGTGGCTGCGTACCTCCCCATAGGGGAGGACGCAACCCCCAAAGGCTGCGTACAGCAGTCCTTCGACTAATGTGCGCGGCCCTTATGGGCTGCGCAGGGGGTGGGTACAGGTACCGTCCCCACCCACCAATCAAACATAAGTATATATATATATATATTTTTAAAAATTAAATTTATTTGTTAACTTTTTTAAAAGAAACCTAATATAAATATATATTATTTTATATAAAATTCTGACGAATTTCCGAAGTACGGAAGTTCGTCAGATTTTATATATATGTATATATATTTTAAAAGAAAATTTTCAAGGACAGAACATTATAAAATTTAATTCTTTTGTACAGAACATATATATATAATTATCTTTTTACAGAAGACAGAGTAAATTGTAAAACACTGTTTACATTTAAATAAAAATTCCACAGTGAGGAAATAGCAATTCCAATGAAATTTTAAAAGAAACTTACAGAATACAGAAAAACTTGAATCATTACAACTACCACATGGATTAAGAAGTTTTTGCTAATTTTTCTGTGTTCATTCATATTTTTCCTTGCACAAATATATTCTAAGTTTTCTCTGTTCAACTATGGTTTTATTTTTCTTTTGTTTGTTAAAACTAGAATCTACAGAGGCAACACAAGCCTTAACGGCAATAACCAGAAACAAGGTTTTCTGAATTTTTCAAAGAAGATATATATTAATTTACAAAGGAAACAAATTAGATTCAGAGAAATACCTGTTTCCTGTAGGCTGTAGAAGTAAGAGTTGCACCAAAACCCTGCAGCTTTAAAACTCCTCCCAGAAGCTCTTCCTCCAGCCAATAAGAAATCTTCTGGAGCCTTGCAGCTTATCCCAAATCCACACACCAGTAAACAATAGAAACCCACAAAAATTCACAAACCCAACTTTCCCCACTCTTCCCAGCCAAATCTTTCCCGTGAAGAATTTCTTTTTTTTTTCATGCCTGTTTTTCTTCCGGGAAACATATCCTCCACCAAACTTATTAATTTTCCACTACTTCCCGTACAACTCCCCATAAAAGAAAATTTAATAATTTTATTTTTATATTTTATTTTATTTATTTTTATTTTATTTTCTTTATTTATATTTTCTTTTATTAACAATGTAACTTAATAAACTATTTATTTAACTCCAAAAATACAAAAGCAATAAGACTTTTAAAATATCAACACAGTACGATTTATTTTATTTAAACTATTGCCTTAATAAAGAATATAACTCAATTAACTAAACTACAATTAACTTTAAACTCCATCAATTAAATAAATAATTGATCACACATACCCAACATTAATTAAATTACACTTAATTAAAAATTGATATAAAATTTATTAAATCCCAAACTAAATTGTTAACCAACACGAACACATTTACAAACAAGGACAAATAAAAACAAGGACAACCAAGGACTCACAGTAGACGGACTTGGGATGGGAATTCTTTCCTAACCACTCCTTTTTTCAACATCAATCCCATTGGGTTTATTTTGATGCTCGCCCTGTCCTGCCGAAGCAGGTGGAATCGAGACTTAGTACCTGCATCCTGCATAAAACAAATGTCGTGAAACATATAAATCTCCATAGAAAACACACCGTGAAAGGAAATCGCAGGATGACAGGGCACTTGCAAGCAAGTGATGTCACTCTGTCCTTTCACCAAGACTCACAAATAAACACACCAAACAATATGACAGCATAAACTCGCAACATCAACGTATACATATTATTAAAAGCACCACAAAAGTCATATAACATAATCACCATAAATAAGTATCATCTAACATCATATGTAAAGTCTAATGCAACCAAACAACCAAGCCATAAATCCATGCACAACCAAAATGGTGAACTGATCACCCACACAACCAAGTACAAGATCTGTCCATAAGAGTAACAACAACATGAGGGGTATCACATCCTCCCCCCCTAAGATGTGGCTTACTCCTGGAAGCCACTAAATAAGTATGGATAGGCCTCTCTAATGCGGGATGCATCCTCCCATGTCGCTGAAGTCTCATCATTTGGGTCCCACTGAACCCACACCTGCTCAATATCTTTGCCCCTGAGGGCGAGTTTTCGATGCTGTAGCACGGCCACGGGCTCGAGTGCTAGCTGTCCATCCTCGACCTGAAGAGCATTCCAATCAAGTACGTGAGTAACATCGGGAAAGTATGGTCTAAGTACAGAAACATGAAAAACATCGTGAATCCGTGACAGGCTGGGTGGCAAAGCTAGGCGATAAGCAACGGGGCCGATTCTCTCCAAAACTTCAAATGGACCTACAAAACGAGGTGCGAGCTTGGAACCCTTTCCATAACGGATTGGGCTCTTCCGCGGTCGCACTCTCAAAAAGACACGATCACCAACAGAGAACTGGCGGTCAACTCTATGTGCATCTGCATATTTCTTTCCACTGCCTTGACTGCCATACAAGATGCTCTCTCATGACTTCACTGTCTTAGAAGCATTTCGACTCAAGGAGAATCCTCATTCTCAAGATCGGTCCCAACTCATGGGGTCTCTCAAGAGCATGAACCAAGCACCTGTCATGAGTAGGTAATTAATCTCATGGTCCTTGAGCTTACGGGATTCATATGCAATTACACGTCCCTCTTGCATCAAGACGGATCCCAATCCCTCCAAAGAAGCATCTGTGCACACCACAAAATCCTTAGTAGGATCAGGAACCGCCAGTATTGGCGCACTAGTCAATTTGTCCTTAAGGGTTTCAAATGTTGTCTGACACTGTTCGGACCAAATGAACTTCTTCCCTTTCCTCTGAAGAGAAGTAATAGGATATGCAATCCTAGAAAAACCCTGTACAAACCGTCGATAATAGCCCGCTAACCCCATGAAACTGCGAATCTCTGGAACATTCTTGGGTGCTGGCCAATCAACTATGGCTTGGATCTTTGAAGGATCCACTGCAATACCTGCACCTGAGATGACATGCCCCAAGTATTTCACCTCTGTTTTGTAAAAATCACACTTAGCCAAATTAGCAAACAACTGATTGTCCCTCAAGCATTGTAATACCTGCCTAAGATGTACCTCATGCTCCTCCACAGATTTTGAGTACACTAGAATATCATCAAGGAACACAAGTACGAACCTATCCAAGTAGGTACGAAAAACTCCATTCATCAGGCTCATAAACACTGATGGTGCATTAGTTAACCCGAATGGCATAACCGTAAATTCATAATGCCCATAGCGAGTACGGAATGCAGTTTTATGAATATCAGCTTCGGCTATTCGCAACTGATGATAGCCAGACTTAAGACCAATTTTTGAGAAGACTTGAGCTCCTTTTATTTGATCAAATAAGTCATCAATTCTCGGCAAGGGATACTGATTCTTGATTGTCACCTTGTTAAGTTGCCTATAATCAATACACAATCGAAGCGAACCGTCCTTCTTTTTCACAAATATAACTGGTGCTCCCCAAGGGGAAACACTAGGACGGATAAACCCTTTCTCTAATAGCTCCTCCAACTGCAATTTAAGCTCCTGTAATTCCTGTGTTGTCATACGATATGGAGCCCTAGAAATAGGCTCAGCTCCAGGAACAAGATCGATTCTAAAGTCGATGTCACGCTTAGGAGGCATCCCATGAATTTCACTAGGAAAGACATCAGAATATTCCTTAAGAAGGGGGTAATCATCCAATGAAATTCCTTGACTCTCATTAGAGTCCAAATCATTAACTGACACAGCAAATAGCTGACAACCCTGTCTAAAGCACCTTTTCAATTGCATAGCTGAAATTAAGCGTAATGAGATAGGTCTCTGAATGCCAATGATCTCCACCTCACTACCCACATCATCTACACAACGCACTACCTTATGCTGACAATCAATCATAGCACGGTGAGCGTACAACCAATCCATACCCAAAACCACATCATATGAGCCAAGGGGTATGATTCGAAGATCCACTATAGTTGTGAGTGCCCCTATTTGCAATTTGCAATCCTGAACTAATGAATCAACTGCAACCTTTGCCCCGGAGGCCACTCCACCTACCACATCAGCCCCGCCTATGTTTCTCCCACGCCTAGGGAGATCTCCTTTCCCTCATCCACCCCTTGTTCCTCAATTCTGCCTAGGCCAAGACACCCAACAACTCCTCTAACAATGCAACCTACCACCTATACTAGGTTGCTCTAGATTTTGACCACCCCCTCCTATCGGATTGCTTTGGGAACTCTGAAGTTCCTCACGCTTTGACCCATCTGAGCTCATAAGTGATGGACTATGGCGATTGGCCCCACGGCCACCACCTCGGCCTCCTCTTCGGCCACGTCCTCTACCCCTAGGCATGATCCTGCACAACAATTGAGTTATGTCAGATCAAGAGTTACGCCAGGTTGCCTAATGGACTCAACTACCTAAAGTACCCAGTGTTTGCAAACCTGGCTCTGATACCAAGTTGTAACACCCCGACACGCAAACCCCAAAGGACAACTATCTACACAATAATATTTTTTTTTAAAACATAAAGTAAAAGTACTATGTTATCAATTTCAACTAACATAATTACAATTACATCATATATATTAAACTCCTAAGTCCTTTGGGGTACACGTAGAGACATTACGTTATCTACCCATTAACAAACTAAACTAATGTCCAACATTCATTCCAAGGATATGTGCTCTCATATGAAAGTGATAAACACAAAGCATCAAATATTGATGAACCACATACGCTATACAAGATCACATAACCAATATAACATGGAAACAAAGAGAAACTAACTTACTCAACTTAACAACATCAAATATATTTATAATTGCATCAATGAATAATGTTTTAAATTACAAAGTGCGATATAATAATACATCAAGATACAATCTAAATACCAACGACCAATTATCCAAGTTACAAGATACATTATCCCAACACATGGGCTAATTACAATACAAATTACATGATAAGAATAAGGTATAAATGTATACATCAGATGGTACAAAAATCTGGTACAACTGCCACCACAATCTCTGCACTGAAGGTATGACTGTAGCATGGGAAACCCAACGGGGTGCGAAGCACGTTCCACCCAACCACCCCCATACTAGGAGTAGTTAAGAAAGGATTCCCGACCAAGACGTCAACAGTTACACACATGACTCAACACCAAACATGGAAAAGAATTTATACACAAAGGAAATGTGACATCATAAGTCAACTACATAACATGACAACAATTAACTACAAATCAAAACAATAAAATTACTTCCAGAGGTTTTCAAATAAAATAACTAAGGGGAAACGCTAGAGGAGAGTGTCATCGCATGGCCTTCATGGATTATCCTGACATCCTAACACGAGGTGCCGCCTCCATCTATGGTTATCCTGACTTCCTATTTCAAGGCGCCGCCCCATAGGGTGACTCATGCGGAATCGTGCATTACTCATGGAAACGAGATCACGATTTTGCCAACCACGGCCTTCTCAAACACCTTTAGTCTATGATAGCCCTAACAGGTGAGCGAGGTATTTATTATCTTCTTTTAGTGTTTAACTACCCATCCCCTAATTATTTAGTTAGGTTTTCACTTTTTACACTAACTCTACTGTGGGTTATCCTGACAGCCCCTTTGTGCGCCGGCGCCCACATAGAGCCACTCTCCCTAGAATTTCCTAACATACAACAAACATGGGGGGCTTGAACTCTCTCAAGTACACCAAACACAGGATAAAAAAAATTTGCGAGGCAAAACCATCTCGCTATAATCTAATAACTCAATGATTCAACGAATTGACGCAAATCAATATAACATACAATTATACTCGCCACAAAAATGGAATAAAACACTCAAAATAAACATATCAAATTCCCCAACCTCTGGAAATTCAACAACCCTATCTCATATGAAAAATTTAACCAATTAAACAAACTCGATAACAAAATCAAATCATTACTTTTTCTCAATTAACTCCACTAAAAGAAGACAATTAAATATATTTAATTGAATAAATTTAATAAATATTTCTTTTCTAATTTCATCTAAAAATATATATATATATAAAATTATATAACATATTCATCAAACAAAATACCTCTCTATTAAAAAAAAACACACACACATATATATATATAATTAATCTTATAAATGTAAAAAAAAACAAAATTTAGAACATTAATTAAAAATAACAATAAAATTAAACAAAGTCTGACGTAACCCAAGTGGCTGCGTACCTCCCCATAGCGGAGGACGCAGCCCCAAAGGCTGCGTACAGCAGTCTAAGGACTGTTGTACAGCAGTCCTTCGACTGCTGTGCGCGGCCCTTATGGGCTGCGCAGGGGGTGGGTACGGGTACCGTCCCCACCCACCAATCAAACATAAGTATATATATAAATATTTTTTTAAAAAATTAAATTTATTTGTTAACTTTTTTAAAAGAAACCTAATATAAATATATATTATTTTATATAAAATTCTGATGAATTTCTGAAGTACGGAAGTTCGTCAGATTTTATATATATGTATATATATTAAAAGAAAATTTTCAGAGACAGAACATTATAAAATTTAATTCTTTTGTACAGAACATATATATATAATTATCTTTTTACAGAAGACAGAGTAAATTGTAAAACACAGTTTACATTTAAATAAAAATTCCACAGTGAGGAAATAGCAATTCCAATGAAATTTTAAAAGAAACTTACAGAATACAGAAAAACTTGAATCATTACAACTACCACATGGATTAAGAAGTTTTTGCTAATTTTCCTGTGTTGATTCATATTTTTCCTTGCACAAATATATTCTAAGTTTTCTCTATTCAACTATGGTTTTATTTTTCTTTTGTTTGTTAAAACTAGAATCTACAGAGGCAACACAAGCCTTAACAGCAATAACTAGAAACAAGGTTTTCTAAATTTTTCAAAGAAGATATATATTAATTTACAAAGGAAACAAATTAGATTCAGAGAAATACCTGTTTCCTGTAGGCTGTAGAAGTAAGAGTTGCACCAAAACCCTGAAGCTTTAAAACTCCTCCCTGAAGCTCTTCCTCCAGCCAATAAGAAATCTTCTGGAGCCTTGCAGCTTATCCCAAATCCACACACCAGTAAACAATAGAAACCCACAAAAATTCACAAACCCAGCTTTCCCCACTCTTCCCAGCCAAATCTTTCCCGTGAAGAATTTCTGTTTTTTTTCATGCCTGTTTTTCTTCCGGGAAACATATCCTCCACCAAACTTATTAATTTTCCACTACTTCCCGTACAACTCCCCATAAAAGAAAATTTAATAATTTTATTTTTATATTTTATTTTATTTATTTTTATTTTATTTTCTTTATTTATATTTTCTTTTATTAACAATGTAACTTAATAAACTATTTATTTAACTCCAAAAATACAAAAGCAATAAGACTTTTAAAATATCAACACAGTACGATTTATTTTATTTAAACTATTGCCTTAATAAAGAATATAACTCAATTAACTAAACTACAATTAACTTTAAACTCCATCAATTAAATAAATAATTGATCACACATACCCAACATTAATTAAATTACACTTAATTAAAAATTGATAAAAAATTTATTAAATCCTAAACTAAACTGTTAACCAACACGAACACATTTACAAACAAGGACAAATAAAAACAAGGACAACCAAGGACTCACAGTAGATGGACTTGGGACGGGAATTCTTTCCTAACCACTCCTTTTTTCAACATCAATCCCATTGGGTTTATTTTGATGCTCGCCCTGTCCTGCCGAAGCAGGTGGAATCGAGACTTAGTACCTGCATCCTGCATAAAACAAATGTCATGAAACATATAAATCTCCATAGAAAACACACCGTGAAAGGAAATCGCAGGATGACAGGGCACTTGCAAGCAAGTGATGTCACTCTGTCCTTTCACCAAGACTCACAAATAAACACACCAAACAATATAACAGCATAAACTCGCAACATCAACGTATACATATTATTAAAAGCACCACAAAAGTCATATAACATAATCACCATAAATAAGTATCATCTAACATCATATGTAAAATCTAATGCAACCAAACAACCAAACCATAAATCCATGCACAACCAAAATGGTGACCTGATCACCCACACAACCAAGTACAAGATCTGTCCATAAGAGTAACAACAACATGAGGGGTATCACATCCTCCCCCCCTAGGATGTGGCTTACTCCTGGAAGCCACTAAATATGTATGGATAGGCCTCTCTAATGCGGGATGCATCCTCCCATGTCGCAGTAGTCTCATCATTTGGGTCCCACTGGACCCGCACCTGCTCAATATCTCTGCCCCTGAGGGCGAGTCTCCGATGCTGTAGCACGGCCACGGGCTCGAGTGCTAGCTGTCCGTCCTCGACCTGAAGAGCATTCCAATCAAGTACGTGAGTAACATCAGGAAAGTATGGTCTAAGTACAGAAACGTGAAAAACATCGTGAATCCGTGACAGGCTGGGTGGCAAAGCTAGACGATAAGCAACGGGGCCGATCCTCTCCAAGACTTCAAATGGACCTACAAAACGAGGTGCGAGCTTGGAACCCTTTCCATAATGGATTGGGCTCTTCCGCGGTCGCACTCTCAAAAAGACACGATCACCAACAGAGAACTGGCGGTCAACTCTATGTGCATCTGCATATTTCTTCTGTCTGTCTTGAGCTGCCACAAGATGCTCTCTGATGCGTACAACCTGCTGTTCCATGTCCTGAAGCATTTCGGGACCAAGGAGAACTCTATCCTCAAGACGGTCCCAACTCAATGGGGTCCTACAAGGACGACCATATAGTGCCTGAAAGGGAGCCATACCAATAGAGCTGTGAAATCCATTGTTGTAGGCAAATTCCACAAGATGCAAATACTCCTCCCAACGTGACTGCTGATCCATCACGTACATACGAAGCATGTCCTCAAGAACCTGATTAACTCTCTCTGTCTGTCCATCTGTCTCAGGATGGTAGGCAAAACTGAAGTTTAGTTGTGTTCCTAAGGCATGCTGCAATGATGTCCACAATGCAGATGTGAACACTGGATCTCTGTCGGATATGATTCTCCGTGGAATACCATGCAAGCGGACAATATCTTCCATGAAGATTCTAGCAACTGATGAAGCTGTGTAAGATGAACGAACTGGGGAAAAGTGAGCCACCTTGGTCAATCTGTCAACTGTTACCATGATATCATCATGACGTCTAGTAGTCATAGGCAATCCCACAATAAAGTCAACGGAAATTATGTCCCACTTCCATTCCGGAATGAGATGAGGTTGTAATAGACCTGCAGGATGCTGATGCTCTGCTTTGACCCTCTGACACTCCAAACATCTAGCTACCAAATCAGCAATATCCCTCTTCATGCCAGCCCAAAATATAATGCCCGAAGATCTGCATACATTTTCTTAACTCCCGGATGAGCAGAATAGGGAGCTCGATGTGCCTCATTCATAATTAGAGTCTGAACACCCTCAACAGAAGGCACGTAAATGCGACCCATATACCTTAGAAGACCATCAGACTCAAGTGAGTACCCTGCAAACTTTCCTTCTAGAGCTCTACCAGACTCAATTTCTGACTTCACTTCCTGATACCAACTATCAGATGGAAGTGCAATGAGGACTTGACTCCTCAAATCTACCTCAAGAGCCACTGCAGAAATCTCATGTCTCCGCCGACTCAAAGCATCTGCAACTACATTTTCCTTGCCTTGAACATATTTGACCTCAAAGTCATATTCGCAAAGGAATTCCATCCATCTTCTCTGCCTAGCATTCAGGTTTGGCTGGGTAAAAATATATTGCAAACTTCGATGGTCACTATGAAGCTCAAACCTATGACCCAACAAGAAGTGTCTCCATCTCACAAGAGCATGAACCACTGCGGCTAATTCCAAGTCATGAGTTGGGTAATTAAGCTCATGGTCCTTGAGCTTACGGGATTCATATGCAATTACATGTCCCTCTTGCATCAAGACGGATCCCAAACCCTCCAAAGAAGCATCTGTGCACACCACAAAATCCTTAGTAGGATCAGGAACCGCCAATATTGGAGCACTAGTCAATTTGTCCTTAAGGGTTTCAAATGCTGTCTGACACCGTTCGGACCAAATGAACTTCTTCCCTTTCCTCTGAAGAGAAGTAATAGGATATGCAATCCTAGAAAAACCCTGTACAAACTGCCGATAATAGCCTGCTAACCCCATGAAACTAAGAATCTCTTGAACATTCTTGGGTGCTGGCCAATCAACTATGGCTTGGATCTTTGAAGGATCCACTGCAATACCTACACCTGAGATGACATGCCCCAAGTATTTTACCTCTGTTTTGTAAAAATCACACTTAGCCAAATTAGCAAACAGCTGATTGTCCCTCAAGCATTGCAATACCTGCCTAAGATGTACCTCGTGTTCCTCCATAGATTTTGAGTACACTAGAATATCATCAAGGAACACAAGTACGAACCTATCCAAGTAGGTACGAAAAACTCCATTCATCAGGCTCATAAACACTGATGGTGCATTAGTTAACCCGAATGGCATAACCGTAAATTCATAATGCCCATAGCGAGTACGGAATGCAGTTTTATGAATATCAGCTTCGGCTATTCGCAACTGATGATAGCCAGACTTAAGACCAATTTTTGAGAAGACTTGAGCTCCTTTTATTTGATCAAATAAGTCATCAATTCTCGGCAAGGGATACTGATTCTTGATTGTCACCTTGTTAAGTTGCCTATAATCAATACACAATCGAAGCGAACCGTCCTTCTTTTTCACAAATATAACTGGTGCTCCCCAAGGGGAAACACTAGGATGGATGAACCCTTTCTCTAATAGCTCCTCCAACTGCAATTTAAGCTCCTATAATTCCTGTGTTTTCATACGATATGGAGCCCTAGAAATAGGCTCAGCTCCAGGAACAAGATCGATTCTAAATTCGATGTCACGCTTAGGTGGCATCCCAGGAATTTCACTAGGAAAGACATCAGAATATTCCTTAAGAAGGGGGTAATCATCCAATGAAATTCCTTGACTCTCATCAGAGTCCAAATCATTAACTGACACAACAAATAACTGACAACCCTGTCTAAAGCATCTTTTCAATTGCATAGCTGAGATTAAGCGTAATGAGATAGGTCTCTGAATACCAATGATCTCCACCTCACTACCCACATCA
>VDFB02383230.1:0-23577 GCA_007258455.2 Sequoia sempervirens | reverse complement strand
GGTAGGGTGGGAGGGAACGAGATCTGAGAGAGGGGATTGAAGTGAGAGAGTAGTCTAGGTAGCATGGTAGGGAGTGAGAGCTAAGAGAGAGAGAGAGAGAGAGAGAGAGAGAGAGAGACTTTAGAGGGATAGATAATTATCTAGTTAGGGTAATGAGGCAAATAGTGTATGAAAGGTAAAACCTCAACTATCCATCTATGATCATAAATCGTGCACTCTCAACATTATCAAAGTGGTCGATCAAAGAGAGGGGAAAGTTACATTTTGTTCAAAGCAGGTCATTTGGCGAGCGCCAAATTTGGTGCTCGCCAAATGACCTACTTTGGACGAGTGAATTGATAGGATTTGCCAAATTTTCTCATATTTTTGTCTATGCTCCCCGTCACTTTTGCACATCTTTCAATGCAAGTTTATAAAAAAATTGTGATAGCATTAACCTCTCTCTTAGCTATCTAAATATATAATTCTTTTTTCGTTTTGATTTAGTTAATGTTTTGATCCATAGCTTCTATTGTAAATGCCTCCGTTTTTTGTCAAAAACCAACATGTGCTAGTTTTAGGATAGATTTTTACTCGTTCATCGAAATGTGAAACAAATTTCATTTTTTGAAACTAAACTCCATTCTACACATGATGAAAAAAATAATCAATTTTTTATTAGTTTTCAAAAAAATTAGGGGGGAGCATGCTCAAATTTTAGCTTTTCAAGATGTGTCCACTTTCAAAATTCATAAAATATTATATATTCATTAAAAAAATTATCCTAAAGAATGAGGATAAAATACATGGTGTTAGCTAATTTCTCACTATTCGAATTTTTGAAATTCTAAAAAAAGGTTAATCAAAAAGGGGGGAGCCCTCAGGCGCTATGCTATTTTTTTTTAATAAAAATAGGACTTGTTTCCTTTTGAGACCCTTAATTTTCATTAATTTCAAAAAGAATTAGTAGCTTAGAAACTAGACTCAGAGCACTTCAACTTTTGTTCTTGCTGCATCTTGAAAATTTGAGTACATAGTCAAGGGTATACACACCCATGATAGACACACATTCCCATGCAAAACAAGGTAGAATATGCACATATAGGTGTCAAGAAACTATTTAGGGCATACACAGGCATATATACCTACAAGAAATATACACTAGTATATGTATATAGTTGGGGAGCTCCTAAACATTACATATATACTTTATATATATCAGTTATAGAGATAGTTTATATATCCCTTGCAAAGATATATTCAAACAGGAAGGAAACAAATGATCATGCCATAATATTCTTACCAAGGCCTTATTTTTCTATATTTTCCATAGATATTAAACCATCACATAGATTAAAAATGGTTTTAGATTAAATTTCCCTTTAGATTAAAAAATGATTACATGGTTGGTGGTCATGAGCAGTGAAGGGGCCATGAATTTTGTGGATTCTTAGCTCCTAACCACATAGGAAACCATATATATAGTCGCTTTATGGCACATTGTCATGTGGCTTTTTAGGTCCCATATTCCTCCCAACCGAAAAGGGCTATATTCCAACACCCATCCTCTCAAGACATCCAAAATTTATACCCTAGTCACCTATCTAACCAAGGGCTAGCCAATAGGGGGCTTAAGCCATACCCTTGATGAAACACACACTTACACTGAGAGGGGGTGAATCAACATAGATAAAAAATTCACTTCCTCTTAACTTAATCAAGTATAGAAAATTTACTTCAATCCTTAATTATTCATAGTAGTATCATCCATGCAAGATGTAGCAATTAAGAGCACGCACAAGAGACACAATTTTACAAGGAAACCAACTATATACATATGATAATTTTAACTTGCATCTTCTCATATCTGCACTAACACCATACAAATCTTTCAAAGTTCCTCTCATAGATTTGCATTATAGTCTTCACAAAATTGGCAATAATGTCTTCATGAAATTTTCTCATAAACTACCATGATATTGCTTATGTCTCTTCTTTTTTCTCCTCACAAAATCACTGCTATAAACTTTCTCACATATGTCTCATAGATCTACTTGAATATGTTTTTATTTCTACTCTTCATATATAAAATATTCCTTAAAAAATTGATTGATTTGAAACCTACTCACAACCTCTTTTTGTATCTCCCAAAATGCCTCTTCACCCAAGAGGGGTGACTCTTCAAAGGGGGTCGGTCCACTAAACAATAATAATTTTTATTTATTTTATTTTATCTCCCAAAACATGGGCACACCTTCCTAGGGGGTCATCCCACATTTGAAAGTAAAATTTTATTTTATTTTTATTTAAAAATCCACAACTTGGGGCAACACCTAAGAGGGTCGTCGTTATTTAAATTTTTGCATATATCTTTGTTTTTACAAAACCTTCTCAAGGGGGTGCTAGACATGGTCCAGCCCATGTGCTTAACTCACAATTTATAAGTCCTTTGACATCAATGATAATAATTTTTTCAACTTTTGAACCATTTATCCAAAACAACTAAAATTTTGAAATAAGATCCCAGTGATATCCATTAAAAACATACTAGAACCACATAAGTAGATCTGACAAGGCAAACAAATGCGAACCAAAATATTGGAGGGCATTATGTGCTGAAACTGTTGGTGTAGACACTTAGCCAAAAACTTGACAAAATATCTTTTCTATAAACATCTGGATCATGTAGTATTGGCATCAATGACAATTCATTAATGACAACCTTCTTCATTCTCTCAACACATGATTATCAATTGAAAGCTGAGATTATCTTTGCATAACCGTTAGCTTTGAGCCTTAATAGGCTACGTAGAGAATGCCACAAAGGTGGAAGGTTATTAGTGAATTGTAATTTAAATTCCTTTAATCACTTAGTTGTGGCTTTCACCACGTGAAAGCAGTTGGCAACTGCTTCTTTTAAACTGTTTTGAAACCGACTTAATCAAGAAGGTTGGTCAAGGATTAATCTTGGGGTGGATGGGATATTAAGATATCTATTTCGAACCAATTGTGATAACTATTTTCTTGCATTAGAATGGTGATCGAGGATTTGAGAATTAGGTAACCATTTTTGGTTTGATCTGGTGTTCTATAACTGAAACAAAATTTGGTTACTTGTGTGCTCGGTAAAGTGCAGTTAGCTTGCCTATTCACCAAGTGAGAGGGTAGGCAGTTAAGGTGCGGGTAGTATAAAAGTTTGGTCAACTACATATGAGTTCATAATTATGAATTAAGTTTGGAGGTTGTAAGCAGGAAATAAGGGAAGGAAAGCTAGTGATTGGCGTGGAAGAATTTGTTGACCAGCCTTTCCTTAGATGCTTGTTGAGAGTGGAAATAAGAATTAAAGACATTTCTTTGGCTGTGATTGAACTGAGCGAGGCATTTTAATCTCAAACAACTCTTGAGCTACTGCACAAGCATGTAGTTTCTCCATTTTTCTTTCTATTGGAAATAGGATATTTCTTTGTAAATAAAGGAATGAAAATGGTTTTAATGAT
The DNA here is from genome assembly GCA_007258455.2 of Sequoia sempervirens. Taxonomy (NCBI): domain Eukaryota; kingdom Viridiplantae; phylum Streptophyta; class Pinopsida; order Cupressales; family Cupressaceae; genus Sequoia; species Sequoia sempervirens. Next base: position 20,101 of record VDFB02383230.1, on the reverse strand, counting down.
CCTGTATTGAGGCAGTCTTGGCCTTATCCATTCTTGTGTAAGTATCATATCTTATTTTCAGTCTTTCTTTCTGAATCGGATTTCTTTTGGATTCATTGGATTCATTGGTTTCATAAAACCAGTAAGGGGTTTTCCTTACTCTTAAACGCTCTTTTGCAAGGATATGACTATGAAAGAATCATGAAATTTTCCATTTGAATAAAATGAGCCTCTCTGTATTCATAAAGGAAATGGTTTTGTTTTCTTTTCCAATATGTAAGCCTTACTAAAGAATAGCTAAGTGCTAGTTCTTTGTTAAAAATGCCTACCTAGTTTAATGTATAGTTTTTCCTTGCTCACTTCTTGTCAAAAGAATTTGTTACTTGAAATGGGTTCTTGAAAAGAAAGACCTTGCCATTTCTCTTGAATGGTTAAACCCTACAATGAGTTATGTGTTTTAATGGAAAACGCCTAGATGGGGTATTTTTGTAAATGATCTATATATTATAGTATGACCAGATAGGTCAAATCATTGTCTTTTGTTGTTTACCAAATGTCTAATTTTGACAATATTTACTCATAAGTTTGGTAAGCTTGAACTAGTGGCATTAGCCAAGTCCCAAATAATTATGTGATGTAACTCAAGAATTTGAAGTTAGTAATAACTAATCGACTAGGTTGAGTTTTACTTAGCAAGTCAATGTGTGTTAAGTAAGAGCTTTCAATATGAACCATTGGTTGGACAACAAGTTTGAGTTAACTTAGGTCAGAATATCCTATATGACCATATGTATGTCGTACTGATGGCATAATGTCATCGATATTGCTAAAGAAGCTTAAGAATAGGCGAGTCATGGAAGACATAAAGTATCTAGATATGGGATCTCTAGCCTTGTACCTTTAAGATAATGTTATATCTTCTTTAAATGAAAACATTCATGTTGAAATATTAAGGAAAAGTTTGTTTATTCTTTTCAGTTTGAAAAGCAAGATAAGATGTTATGAAATGTTTATATATTTAGTTATATAGTTGTATTTTCCGTTATTAGAATGAAAAAATTTGCATCTCATTTTACTTATGATGTTAGTTTATTACTGCATGGTAAATAAAACCAAGTAAATTCTTTATAGAAGGGGGTGGTTGTTACACAAGTGTCTGATGAGAAGGACCAAAAGGCTTACCACAAACCATAACAATTAAGTATAAAATATCATATCTCCAAAATTTTATAAGTAGTCAAAGGAGATGAACCCGAACTAGAAGTTGAGATGGAAGCTCCTCCAAAGGATCAAAACAAACATGCCAAGGTTTCATAAACAATCTTGCCTGATTGTGAAAATATGACACTCTTCAAATGCATTATTTATGTTTGTCATTCTTGTGAAGACTGAAAAGAAAAAACCATTAGCTATCAAGATAACCTCCATAAGCTACCATTCAATATGCATCCAATTTTCTAAGAAAAGAAAAGTAGCTTTAAAACCCATAAACTTACAGATGAGTACATGTTTTGAAAGATAAAGCATGTCCTTTGCAATGATTTCTCAATTTATAACCACAATGGGTCGTTCCTCCCTCTTTTGCAAGCAACCATTCGAATGAGTACGGGTCTCCATTCTGTGAGTAGCACTAGCATCATGCGTAGCTTGCATAAGAAAATTAATTGCATTAATATGTCCAAAAGATGAATCATCACCCATTCAAACTGCATCCTTAAAAGAAAATGGCAAAAGTCAGTGTGAATTCCCACTAGAACCAACCATAAATGATCGAAACTCTCATGCACCAACAATAAATAAATTAAAAAATTAAAAAAATAGAACAGAATTTAAATATGTCACATGCAATGACATACAATAGCATGCAAGGCCGAAGATTGTCCATAATAAATGAAATCCCTAACCTTGCACATCTCCAATATAAACAAAAAAATTGTGTACAATTTCCATAAATTTAAATATTAGCCATGTCTTGAAGACGAGGCATTCAAAACCGTTTTGTTTAAGAATGGATATCTAGTCTTTCAGATTTCGATGCTTCCACAAGCATGCTCTGATTGACAAATGAATATTCTTTTTGTGCGTTTTGTCAAACCCCAAAGAATACTGACTCTAGTATTTGATTCCTGAAGCCGCGGGACCCAGAGGGAAAAAACTTCCGGGCGCCATGCCTGCTGTTTACGGGAGCCGCAGTGATTTCCTCCAGGTTTTTCAGTTTGTATAGTTGACCGATAATTTTAGCTAACAATTGGCAGGGATCACCTCTCGCGCCGACGGTGCAGACGTACCCCTTTATTACGCTGTGACGAGGATAATCCATTGTCGGGATCCAACAGGATTCGGCAATACGACTGTTCGCATAATACATATGCTCAGGATGTCTAACGGCAATTGTCCAAACCCATTCTCCTTTGTCAAGAGAACAACATATGGATTTGCCGTCATGCAGCCTGATCCGCACAACCTGTCTGTCAAGAAAGCTTCGGAGCACAGCGCATACAATGATTGCCCTCAATGAATCACTCTTTTTCAATGATGCTTCGGGCTTCCCTCTTCTGTTTATTGTGATTTCATTGATTTCATCGGGGTGTGAAAGACCAGAAAAGAAAGCTGCATTTAAGGTCGACTCCGCTCCATGAACTGCTTTTCCAATTATACTAGTTAGCTGTGACGGAATTGTCCAAGAACAAAGAACCTGGAAAAAAACAGAAAGTTTTAAGATAAATCTTTAGGAATTAAAAAGCCATTTTTTACCCTAAACAAATCTTTGAATGAAGCTAATCTCCAAGTCGACAATAAACAATTATAGACGAAGACTAAAAATTGAGACGAGAATATGTACCTGCCGATTAGAAAAGAAACTATTTATAAGTTCAGGGCTAGAATAATAATGGAGGTATTTTAATGTTGACGGCGCATTAACCTCTTCTTTAAGGCTCCAACATTTATCCACGGAAATCCTCTCTAGGAAGCTTGAATTTGCTAGGCTGGGCAGCGCTTCAAGCTTCGGACAATCAAATATTACAAGCTTTGCCAGATCAAATTCTCCTGACACTCTTTTCAATTTCTTACAATCTTTCAATGCAAGGAAATGCGGTGTTGTTACCCCTGTTATGTTCAGTTCAATCAGAGATTCCATGGATACAAGATGCAAAGTTTCAAGTCTGGGACAATGCTTTCCACTGACTGAAACCTTGAAAGTCTTTTTTACATTATAAATCTCTATGATTTCAAGGCTACCCACGTAGCTGTTTACGGAAGACTCAACATTAGTTGACTCTGATTCAATACCGTTCAAAGCCAATTCTCCACTTAATGTGCAATCCTTCAAAACTAAAACTCTAAGATTGGTGAGTTTTCTGAGGGATATTGATAAGTTCCCCCCTTGAATTATCGGTCCCTTCCATTCTGGATGTCTCCCTCTTAAGACTAGATGTTTCAAGCTATTTAACATTCCCCATTCTCTCTCTGATTTCTCAATCCAGTATGCCGAACTTCCTTCCAAGACTAAGTGTTCCAAGTTGTGTAACATTTCTAATGATTTTGGAAACTCTCCTAATGATGCTGTTTCATAAAGAAATAATTCTTTTAAAGCATATTTTTCTTTTTCTTGATCATGATCAGCCTGAAATTCAAACAAATATTTCAATCAGATCTTTTCCAAAGAGGTGGTACACTCAATCCTCTGAAAATTGTCTAATTATAAGTCAATTGTCTCTATACATTGTGAGCATAGAGGAGCTTAAAAAAAGTCCATTATTAGTACAAATTTATCTATAGCATGGATCCAAGAGGTTTTCAAAAGACTGGAGGTAGTAATCCCATTGTAGGAACATAAGTATTGGCACCTCTAATGTTTAAAATACCTCCCAGTATATGAAAGGTTCATATTAAGATGGAGCTGTGCTAATGTTTAAAATACCTCCCAGTATATGAAAGGTTCATATTAAGATGGAGCTGTGCTAGTTGATGACGCAGATCTGTTTCTCTAAAACCTGCAAATTAAACTAAAAAATCCCCTGTTCTTCTGAAACTAGTTTTGCACAGTAGAAAGCGAAAGGGCATAATCACATGCAATTCATCTTATAAGAAACTCCACAGCAAGTTCTTTATTAATTTATGAATAATCAAAAAACAAACTAATCACAAACGTAGAAAAACCTTTATAATCCGTCAGAGGATCATTCAGAATGCTTCTCATTCCAATTAGCGTCTGCCTGGAATCTCCTTGGATCTGTGTTTTCCTGCTCTCTAAAATAATTATTTAAGGCTGAGGGGTTTCTTAAAATATTTCAGTGCTGCTGGTTTCTGCTGGTCTTGTGAAGGGAGGTTTTCTAAAATATTTCAATAGATGTTGCTGAGATTTTTTGGAATATTTTAAAGCAGGTTGATTTAAATTTAAAAATTTGAACTCCAAAATGTAGGAAGCTGATTATGCGAAAGGGTATAATCACATGCAATTCATGAAAATCTAGAATAAGTTCTCTTTCAATTTATGAATAATCAAAAGAACAAACTAATCACAAAGGTAGAAAAACTTTTATAATCAGTGAGAGGATCATTCAGAATGCTTCTCATTCCAATTAGCGTCTGCCTAGAATCTCCTCAGATCTGTGTTTTCCTGCTCTCTAAAATACTTCTTTAAGGTTCCAGTCTTCTGGAGAGGCGTTTCTTAAAATGTTTCATTAACTGTTGCTGGTCTCATGGAGGGGCGTTTCCTAAAATATTTAAGTAGATGCTGTTAGATTTTTTAGGAGTATTTTATGTTAGAATGGTAAATTAATTATGGACCACAGTATGTCGGCACAGACCAATCTTGAACCATCCAGCGCCGACTCCAGCAGACAACGTGGTAAAACTGTTTCACCTGCCCATGATAAATATCAGAGCTAACACTCTACTACAGTGTCTAGCGAATTTAATGTGTAAATGTATGAGCCGGTAATTGACAGAGCTCAATTCAGAGTTTTACTCTGTTTTGTTCTTCTCCTCTGCTCCATGTTTCTTTTCATGGTATCAGAGCCAATGGGAGATGATCGTGGGTTTCAGACAGAGCCAAGAGAGTGTTGCAGTCTGAGTTTGCTGTTGTGGGTGAAGTTGCAGATGCTAAGGAAATCGTTGTAAAGGTGTTTGAGGTCACTATTTGGATCGCAGCAGTCTAAGTCAAGTCACTGTTGATGAGCAGAGGCATCCAGTGGAGAATGAAGTGAGACGCTGGAAGAAGAAGAAATCGCTGAAGGAGATTGCTGGTTTGCAAAGAAGCAGATTGCAGCTGAGAAAGGAAATGCTACAGATCGAGTGTAGAAGCAGGTGGAAGTGATGCCTTATCCATTGTTAACACAGCTATCAAAATTTGTTGAAATCATTGTTGTCATGACGCAGAGGTCTGTCTGAGACGTGTGTTCTGGTTTGGGTAAAAGTGTTTGGGTTGGAGGTGAGAGAATCTGTCTGTCTAAATGTGAAGGCTATGTCGATGTCAAAAGTGGTCATGTAAATGAAGATTGTTGGATCAATATCCCTCAAAAGAATGATGTTTTTATCTCATTGATAGTATTTGGGTGGCTGTTGAAAAGAGGCCAGTCCCATACGATGTGCAATCATGAAGTCAAAGAAAGTTTTTGTTGTTAGTGGACTATGTATTTATTGGGTAAATGTTTAAGTGCGAGTCACCTTTGTTAAAAGGCAAAACCAAAGTATGTATTGTACCTGATTTGTTGTAAGGGGTGCATGATCGGTTGTACCCGACAACCCCAATGTTTTTGGTTTAACATATTGATGAACCATGTATATGAAAAGGAATCCTATACAACTGGCGAGTACAACGGCTGGTTACCCATGTATCTCGGTAGATGGATTTCTTTTTATATGGACTCAATAATCAATTTTGATGCAGGTACACAAGGAGAAAAGCCCAGAGTGATGATGGTTTCCCCGTGAAGATGATTTGTGGAGTCATGTGTGTGCTCGGTTTGTGGTAATCCAAAACCACTTGTGTGCAAGGTTTGTGGTTAGCCGAAACCACTTGAGTGTGAAGATTATGGTGATCTTGAACCACTTGTGTGTGAGGTTTGTGGAGTTCGTGGTGAGCTTTAAACCACTTTAGAATTGCATCGGTTAGGGGTAAGCCGTAAAACCCAAAGTGATTATGATGAGGGGAAGCAATATGAAGAATTTCATCAATGATTGTAAATGGGTACCTAACAAGGCTTTAGACTAGGACCCATCTTTTCTAGATTATGGGGGGTTATCTAAAACAATTGGCATAATTAATTTATGGGGGGATGTTAGAATGGTAAATTAATTATGGACCACAGTATGTCGGCACAGACCAATCTTGAACCATCCAGCGCCAACTCCAGCAGACAACGTGATAAAACTGTTTCACCTGCCCATGATAAATATCAGAGCTAACACTCTACTACAGTGTCTAGCGAATTTAATGTGTAAATGTATGAGCCTGTAATCGACAGAGCTCAATTCAGAGTTTTACTCTGTTTTGTTCTTCTCCTCTGCTCCATGTTTCTTTTCATTTTAAAGCAGGGGACCCATGAATTCTGTAGTGCAGCTTAGACTTAAAAGTTTAAGCTCCAAAATTTAGGAAGCTGGTGGTCTCGTGAATTTTATTATTTTGTATATTCAATTAAACAGAGTATATAAATATAAAATGATAAAAAAGAATAATTAACAGGAATCTAAAAACTTCAAATGATTGACAAAAAAATTCTTCAGTTGGTGGGAGAAACTTCTGAATAATTAACAGGAATCTAAAAACTTCAAATGATTGACAAAAAAATTCCTCAGTTGGTGGGAGAAATTTCTAGCCGCTCCTATTTATCAGAAAATAAAATCTAATTAGTCCTATAGCATTCTTTTTTGACCTCATATACCCCATGTCCCCATATGACTGCTTAAATGTGTTTTCTGCTTAGATTTAAGCAGCTGGAGTGTTACAATACAAAAAAAATATTATGATGAAAAGATAATTTGGAATTGAAAATAAGCTGTGAAAAAAAGGGGGCTGGAAATAAGCAGCAACTTGTCAAAAATGGCATGTGGCTACACAAATTTCTTTAGCTCTTTTTTAATATTTGCTTCCAATTTTTAACTGCACAAATTATTATTAATACTATAAATACAAATTTTAGATGGCAGCTTAAAAATAAATAGAAAAAATAAATATTTATGGGACCACCAGTTTCACAAATAATTTCTAAATAAATTGAACAATGATTGATAACCAAAATAAACTAAACAGCCCCATAGAGAGCTGTCTAAAACCTCTGCGCTATAAAAATAGTTCCTCAAACCCCAAAAAAAACTTACGAAACCCCAATCTCCATCCAGAGTTCTAATTTCTAAATCTAATCTAATTCTTAAAAACCAAAAGCTGACAGCTGTTCTGTTAAAACTGGAGAAAAATTGAGTTGTTGAACAAACGACTATTTTTAGTTAAAAAAAATCCTAAATTTCTTCAACAGCGAACTAAATTTACTTACAGAATGAGGAAGAAGACTTTATCGAAGATGCTCCGCATCACTTGACAAGTCTTCATCTAACTACTATTCTAAAATGCATCGACCATCTTTCACTTTTAAATTAACCTGGTTCATTTTTTTTATAAAGAATAATACAATTTACCTGTAAATTTCTCTGCCACAATCTTTTGAAATGTCCTCTCTTAATTTTCAGATACTGCAAATTTTGCAGAGGAATCCACAAAGGAATGCTTGTGTGCGAACGCCAATTCAGGTCAAGCTCAAGCCATAACAAAGCAGATGATGCTTCATAACAATCATCTCTATTACCCACAAAATATGAAATTTGAGAACCAATAGACCTGTCAAAAATTGAATTGAGACACCTGAAACTTTGACCCTTTGTTGTGGCTAGGATTTCTTTAAATCCCTTTAATTCCTGCGAATCTTAGATGGAGGTCAAATCACAAAAGGGAAGAGACAATGACACAAACTAGAGACATGTTCCAAATGTTAGAAGGTTAGATTGTTCTCAATGTAACAATATATATGAGTTATGGAGATCAACAGATATGAAAACTAAAATCTAGAAAACCTAAATATACATGTTTCAGAGCTTTAATAAAATAATAATATTAAAAAGGGCAAGAGAAAAAATCCACACACCAGATGTTGAGGACGCCATATGCGACGAGGAAGGCTCAATTCATCTGCCATTTCTCGTCCCAAATCCCGGAGGTGGTCGTGCATTCTCAAAGTAAACTTGTAAATGCTGGTTTCCTCTTCAAGAAGACACTTTTCTTTTAGCATTTGAAGTGAATGTTCAGCTCGCCATCCTGATCCCTCCCAGATTCTTATGGCCATATGTTTCTCTTTACCGGTAAAAAAACATGCAATGTCCATAAAGATTTGCTTTTCCTCACTATCCAGTGTGTCAAAGCTTATTCTAAGTATTTGTTTAATATCTCCTGGAAGGGTCCTAATAACTTTATCTAATGTTGACTTCCAGTATTGCTCATCATTCCTGCCAAAAACAAGCCGACCCATCACTTGGAGAGACAGAGGTAAGCCCCCACACCTTTTAACGAAACACTCCACAAGATCCTCATATCCTGGGGTAGGATCTGGACGGTCAAATGAATGCCAGCAGAAGAGTTGTCTGCTATGCACTGAATTCATTTCTTTCACCTTATAACGAGCAGTAATTCCGGCCTGCACTAGGACACTCTCATCACGGGTTGTGACAATTACCAAACTATCTGCTTTCACCATATCCATGACCGATAGAGCATCTAATTGATCCCGGTGATCAACATCATCCACAACAAGGAAAAATCTCAGGAAGCCACCTCTTAAGCCACCTCTTTTTCCTAAACAGTTTTTGAGATAATTTTTTCCTTCCTCTTGACTACTAAATTTAGGATGTTTTTCCTTAATAAGATCTTTCAGAACCTTAGTTTGAAGGGAGGGCATTTCACTTCTAGCAGATGCTTCTCTCACGTCAAACAAAAAACAAGATGCTCTATATTCTGAATGCTTCCGGTTATACAGTTCTTTGGCAAGAGTTGTTTTTCCGGATCCACCCATTCCGAAAATACCAAGAATGTTGCCACTCTCCGTGGCGTCAAGACAACACCGCCTTTCAAAATCTTCTACTAGTTCATTAAGCCCTACCGGACTTTTTGCAACTTCTAAAAGGTATGTCTTTTTAACCTCCTTTAGGACGGCTGACACTACCATTTTACAGAGCTTCTCTACATCACTGAAAATTTCGAAGGCAAAACCACATTATGATCACCGAGATGTTTTATCAAGGAAAACCAATCAGTTTTGAAAACAAATAGTTAACTAGATCAGTACTATTAACGATAGCAATGACGAATGAGACGAGTTCAAATTGGTAAATTTCTAGGTCTCCACTTCAAGTTCTTACGCCAATCTATGAAGTGGCATCTAAGGGTTTATCACTCTTAAATTTCTAATTTTTTAAATCGAAAATTATAAGGGCCGTCATTTCAAACAGCAGGCTCTTTTTGTTTTCTTTTATTTTTTTAGGTTGTCTACCAGTCTTCTTCAATTTAAAAAAACTTAATTAGAGAACTATATAATTGTAAGGCATCTAAGGAGTGACCACAACAAACTGACTGTTTATAGACAGCTTTTAAAAATATCGCCTATAAAAAGATAAATGAAACAGAGACTTATAAATGAATTAGATTACAAACGCGAATATACAGAGACTTACTGATTATGCTCCTCTAGTTCGTAGCCAGAGATAAAAGAAACAATGTGAAGGGATTCTTTCCACTGCTCAAGTTTGCTCAGGTACCTGCCCTTCTCTTTATGTTTGGCAAATGAATCTGCATACACTCCTTTTTCAATGTAGCGGACCTGCAGAGGGGCCACATCATAAAATACTGGAATGATCTTACATTTAGTGTGTAACATGAGATCAAGCTCAGCTAAACACCACGCGGACTCGGCATATCTTTTAGAGAATATGGCAATATGAACGGAAGAAGAGCAGATGGCATCATGAATGGTAGAAGGAAAAGCTTCACCCAATTCCATGTCTTCGGAATCAAGAAATGCCTTCAATCCCAAATCTGTAAGAGATTTGTGAAGTTGAAGAGCCAGAGTCTGCTTCACATCTGGGCCTCGATGGTTGATGAAGACATCAAACAGTCTTGGAGATGTGGCTGATCTACCTTTTAGGTGTGCAGGTGCAATTCCATCGAAAGCATCGCATTCTACAATTTCTTGAAGGGGTGAGGAAGAGGCCATTAATGAATTGAATCTCCAAGCGTGAGTGAATTGTATATGAGAGATCTGCCTTGAAGCAAGCAAGCCCTTTCTATATGTGTGTAGTCCAGCCCACTCTCGCACTATTAATGTTGTCTAGCCTACACAACTAACTCTCTGTCCGACCTTCAAAACCTCCCCTGCAACTCTTTCTAAACCCTCAAAAAGCCAGTTTGACCTCACTCTCAGATCTCGATTCCTTCTTCTCCGTTCCTGTCTCCGTCCATAAACAAAGGTTCATACTCAACTTTCACATTTCAATGAAATATTACATTCTTCACCTAAGAAACAGTCAATATTGATTACGCCGAAGGCGTATCATATTTGAAAATGGCCGACGTCTCTTTCACTACCAACCATTAATAAGTGAGTAGAAACATTGCAACAATTTTTTAATCTTTCTCGTTTTCCGATGTTTGAGATACTGATACAATGCACGCCGAAGCTAGGCTCCTCAAGATTGCTAGCTTTCTGATCAAGATCTACAATAGAAGGGCTGACATGGAAAAGAACTTGAAAATGGTTAAATTTGTGCTTGGTCCCATAGACTGATGGTCTCGTGGACGTCATTAAAAACCATTCATTCATTCATTCATTCTAATCTAGGTAAAGATATTATGTGTCTCTTATCCATCTTCCTTTCAACTCACAAACACTCTAAAATTTACTCATTTCTTGTACTTTCATTTGCTTGCGTTTCTCTCTTCTGCAGACCAAGGAATTCGATTACAGCTGTATGTTGGCGAATGCTTGAAATTTACTCTTTGTATATTCTGTGAATATAGCCTTTTCTATAAATAACAATTGTTTCACTTGCCAATATCTGATTCCTTGTATATTTTTTTAATATCTGTACATGTATTTATGTTCTGCAAATATTTTGCTCCTGTAAAACAAAACAAAAAAAAACATCTCAAAGCTCGCCAATTCTGCCATCAAACCCTTCACTCTTTCAATGAATAAGGTATTCTTTTACACTTGAATTGTTCGATTGTTCCTTTTCGTCCCAGCTTATTTGTCTTCTTCTTATTCACCACTAGTTGCACACCAAAAGATTAGTAGAAAAATTTAACCATAGCACAACACTAAAATAAAGAGAAGGTTCAATCGCCCCATCAGCAACATAGTTCTATTCCTGCCTCCCCCACACAGTCACCCATCATTCCTCCCTTCCCTGCAAGTCAAAACATGGGAATAGTTTTTGGAAAGTAGATGAAGCCCCAGTTTAGGGTAAAATGGACACCAAACTATTATTATGCTGAAGGCATCCTACGCTTAGTATTTGTGAGGCATTTTTACCTCCAACAGTGTAGATTGGTGGACAGGCAATCGCCTGTGATGAAATCCATCCCAGTGGCCCATCCTTTTTCCCACCTATTTTCACCTTTTCGTTTGTTCACTTGTGTGACTGTGGCGATGTATTAGCAAAGCAGTTATTAAAGAGGATGGAAAAATGCAAATATCTGAATAGCAGTTATTGAAAAGAAGTTATTGCGGAGGATGGAAATATCTGAAGATATTAATATCAGCATCCTTTACAACACGACATATTTAGATTTTCTTTGAAGGTGAGTTCATCTCTGCCACGAGATTTCGATAAAATGCCCCAATTTCTTAGACGAATACTCCAGCTGTGTTTTGGCTTGCTTTGTAGATTGAAATCTGGTTATTTTCCAACGTTTGAAGGAATATTCAAGGTGGGTTTAGAATTTTTTACTTGATTCAAATGCCGTTATTTCTTTTTGGGTATACTATACAAGGTTTCACAGCTTCGATATTCTTAAATCTACTTTTTGTTCTGTGAATAGATTGAAGCAACAGCTCTGTGGAGATTCGTTTGGCTTCTCTCTGCAGAATCTTGAGGTAAGTCACTTGCTCTTTGGACTAAATCATGAATTCCCTTCCTTTACATAATAAACCCTATAGACCCAATTGGTATGCAAATCAAGGCAGTCTAGATTTTTTAGGCCTCGCCCCTCCCCCACTAGAGATTCTAGACAAACATTTACCTCACCAAAAGACTCACTTCACACTTCACAGAAGTCACAGTGGATTATAGTTGTGCAGAGCATGCGTACTGAAAGTAAGGTACTTTACACCTTATTGGTAGATTAAAGCTTCTAAGCCTACTATAAAATAAAAAAATTGTGTCTCCATCTACAGAGTTGGGCTACGCTTAAAAAGGATTGTAAAGAAGGATTTAAATAAAATAAGTTTACATAGGAGTAAGATTTTAAAGAAGGATTTAAGGCGATTTTAGTAAATTTAGAAGAAAAGAGGAAACCTTACCTTTGTGTGAGGTCATATATTTCAAGATAGAGCATGGCAGGACTGTTGAAACAGGGGATTATTAAGGGAAAACAGGGGAACCCAAATTTTTGTAGCCTTGTATCTTTTACATCATCTACTTATTATTTAACTCTTAGACCAGTATATGTTGATGGGAGTTGATTCGATGGGAATTGGTTTACAAGTCTCTTCGCAAGAAAATGGACTATGAGAACTCCTTATTCATGGATGTGGGTTTTCAAACTAAAACCCTATCTGGGGTTTTTGACAAGATATGCATGTCCTGGCCCAAGCATGCCAAAATTTTCATAGAACCCTAAAACTTCATAATCATGGATCCTTAACCAAAAGACAACATAATGCTTGTGACATTACGTGACATTCAAACTGTAATTATTTCCTAGAGCTGCGTCTTGGCTAAGTCAGGTGATTGAAATGGTGGCGAGTATTTCTTGGCTTCTAATTCCCTTAAAATAGCTTCAACATAATGTGCAGTAATGGATTGTGGCTTCCTTTATATGGAATGGGTACTTTCAGAACAGTTGGGAGCTATTAACATGACATTTCTCATATATGGTACAAGAGGTAATTTGGTCTTCTAAAATTAGAACCATATGCTCATATAATGTTTCCTGAATGTCCATTCTCAGTTTAATGTACCGTTATCTAATGTCATTTCAGGTGCATGTGTTAATTGTTTCCAAATTTGTTTTCATTTGATGAATTTCATATGTTTTCATTATGCAGGGTTATTAGTATAGTCTTTGGTGAACTACCTATTTATATTTATTTGTATGTAGTTATTTTGGACATTTATCAATCTAAATAGATTATTCATTCGATCAGTAACCTGGATTGCAGCTTTTGAAAATGTCAATAATAATCAAGATTGTTATTTTTCCAAGAAAATGCTGGGAGTATCCTTTGAGCTTTTACTATTTGGTCTATTTAGCAGTCAATAAAATATTGAAATTTGCAATTATTTAGGTGAATATGACTTATCCTATTAGAGTTAACTTTGGGAATCTCTTTAACAGTATATTTCCAGATATAGCTCACCGGTTTGATTTTGTTGAAATTTTGTTATAGAAATTGAAATGCAATGTTTTCATGCTCCCTTACATAGGGTTTATCTCAATCTTTAGACTATGTAAATTTTGATGCTTTGTGTTTATCGGTGTTGGGAAATTGTACACATCTTCTGTTGGTGGTATGTATATGGTTATTTTTTCCTCCAATTAGAGAATGCTTAATGAGGAGTTGGATCATACAGAGCTTGAAGGTAGAAAATTATAATTTATGTTTAATTATATTGTAATCAGATATGGAGCAAGTGATGGCTACCCATCTCAAGAGGGCATTAGCCATGATGCACAAGTGAGTCTTTCTAGACATTCAAATATTTTCTCTCTGACATAAAATGCTTAATTTAACCTATTACACTAAAATGGGTAATACAACAAATAGACCATGTTACTGATGTGGTTTTTCTGATCAGGCAGCACTAGAACACCTACTCCGGATGACTGGTAATGATACATCAAAAATAGTTGTATTTGGGAGATCTTTGGGAGGGGCTATTGGAGCAATACTTACTAAAAGTATTCTTAAAAAGGTGTGTCGGAAGATGCATTTAGGACCAAAGAAAAATAAGAATAATGTTTAAATGAAGGGAAGAACTAGGGAACATAAGTTTGAAAATTGATCATGCATTATGCTTTTATAAGTAATTTTTTTGTCTGGTTTTATTTTGTAATTTTCTTTAACAGTCAACATGATGCTATATATGAAAAGAAATTTGCAAATGTTTGTTTATTGCAGTTGTGACTTAAGTTGAGTCACAACAAGCTTTTAGTATGTTCTTTTACATTTTTATGTATTTAGAACTCAAATGACTATTTTCACTTTTATTAGTTTTGATAGCTCTTTCTGAAACAATCTAGTCCCTAATAGAATATAGTTTCTCACAATTTGAAAATGTATCCTCCATATTTTTCATCCAACCAAGGAAATGATTGGATCGACGAATGCTCTAGTCCAAATATTGGGACTTTGGATATTTGGAGTTGAATACATACAATGGGGATTGGTTAATATGTTCTCAGTTTTGTACTTATTTTTGCACTATGTATATAAATGTAATATTCATGCATTCCTCTGTTCACAGGGTAATTGATAAAAGAGTATTGAGATTAGAAGCCTTTCAAGCTTGATTTTGATGGTGCTTCAAGGGTGAGGACTGGTTGGTACTAAGGAGTTGATCAGATTCTCTTTGGGGCACTTCTTAGAAGGGGGGTCTTTCTTTCTAGGTCCCAGATCTAACAATGAAGCTACAATCAAGGCTCTACTCAAAGGCATCAATTTTCTGACCTTGATGGGCTTAGGAAATTGATCGTTGAGGGTGATTTGTAGGTGATAATTGTAGGTTTGATTAATGGGGCAATTAACATTGGAAACTTAATAAAAAAAATTGGATGCCTACCATGTATTTGAACTTTTTGAGGAAGTTATCTTTTCTTCATTGCATTAGGGGGTACAATAAGGAAGTTGACATTTTGGCTAATGCACACATCAATCAACTTTCTTTCACTGCCAAGATTAGTGATAATTCAGAGGAATGGGAGAGCTTCCATCCTATTTTTCCTGTGGATTCTTCTTTCCAAATCAAATGAGTTTCAAGAAGTCACAGGTTGTGAGTCAATAATTGAGTTGTGGATTTTGAAAGTTGAGTCAAGAAAATCAGATGCCTATGTAGTAATTGTAGTGGAGTCAATGTAAAGAAATAAGTCAAAAATATTTAGAGTCACAACTTATATATATATATATATATATATTTGGTTGTGAGCTGACAAATAGGTAGAAGGATTCTAAAATGTGTAAGGTCTTTCTGTGTTTTAGCCTTGTGGTGAACTTAGCTTACCTTTAAGTTGTAGGAGTCCAGTTATTGTAGGATGTGTGTTGCAAACCATGGTGTGTCTTGTCATATTCTAGTTTTGTAGAGGGTATTTTGATATAAAATGTTTTCATTCTGATTACTGATATGTTAGAGAAAATGCTTTGTACTTCTAAATACTATTGTGTTCCAGATTATGTCTTTTGGTGAAGCTTTATCCTGCGGAAGATTATTATTGAGGTCTCTACTGGTTATGTTTGTATTTATGGAACTTGGAGTTGTTTTGGTTTTAGTTATCTGTATGTATAATATTGGAATACACTTGTCAAATCCGATTTTCTTCCTGATGTTCTACTTGGATTGTTAACTCTTAATGAGTTTGTGATCCTCATCTGCATCAGAGTTCCAGGTTTTCCCACTTATGATGTTGCTTTTCCCTCTTTAGCCTTTATGCGTTCATCAGGCAAGAATCCATTGCTAACCTCATAACCACCCTCATCTGCATTAGAGTTTTAGGTTTTCCCACTTATGATGTTGCTTTTCCCTCTTTAGCCTTTATGCTTTCATCATGCAAGAATCTATTGCTCACCTCATAACTTTTTTTTTTGTTTTCATTTTTAGTACTAATATTATGCAACCTTTCCAAAAAAGGGGACAAACCACCTTTCTCCATGATACTCCAAATATTCAGCTTCCTTTTATAGGCTTCACACGACAGGGGCTCCACCCGATCATGATCCCCACCCATATTCACTTGGAGAACTCTTCTTTGCAGAGGATGCATACACACCTAGACCACTCATGTAGAATGAAGACACACCCATAAATGCACCCAAAGAAGAAAATATAGGTTCAAAATACCGACAAATCAAGCAGAGGAAAAAAAACTTATCATCCTTTGAGCCAAATTAATCTTGAATCTTTCAAGATTGATGATTTTGTTTGAAAAAACAGTAATGGGTGATCAAAGTGGATTGGTTTATAATAATCATCAACCAAAAAAGGGAAAAGTTTTAGATAGGGTAGACCATAAATTCTTTCATTTATATCAAACAAATTCCATGACATCCCCATGTTGTTGGGAAAGTATTTGAAGTGCCATGATTGGATTCTTTTGGATATTCTTTGCTTCCTGTTGCATCTACATTTCATTGAAATTATCATTTTAAGAGGATGCAAATTCTTATAAAACAACTTAGTGAAAATAAAATCATTTCTTGGTACCCACTTCACTGGTAGCAACGCAACTGCTCATATCTGTTATATCCCCAATAGATTCACATGCATTTATATGAGCATATCTTGTCAAAAACTTTGTGATACTCATTATGCATCGACTTTTTTGAAACTTTTTTATATTATGCAACACCTTTCATACTCTTGTAGATTTGTATATTTAATCATGTCAAAAATTGGGGCTTGGTTGATCCTCTCTAGAATGTATATTTAAACTAACTTCCCCCTTCTCCATTTTATTTTTTGACTATGTCTTCCTAGCTCTTTTCTTCAACAGCTTGATGCATTTTTAGTCATACATGTATCCATTACATCTCTCAGCTATATCTAAATACAAAGAAACATTTACAAGTAAGAGGATATTATCTAAGTTTTAAGTTTATACCTTTCCAAATTCAAATTTTTAATGTCGTTACATCTGAAGAAAGGTGGATGCTATACGTATGTAGAAAATATGTAATCAATACATACAATTTTTTCTGATTACTGGAAAGCAATTCTTAAGATAAAAAAAAAAGCTTCAACCTTTCTGAATGATTTCAATGGATTTCTCACTCATGCGATAGGTTGTAACACATGCTCTTCTTGCTACACTAACTGATTTCTTTTTATTTTGTCTCCTTACAGATCACTTTAAGGACATCATTATTTTCAAATCAGTTTCCCAGTCCCCCAAATCTCATGCCCACAGACCTGATTTTCAAAAATGAAATCTTAATGGGGATTTGTTTCAGAAATTCTTAATGACATGCAAAGTCATATGGAATATGGAACATGTTTGAAGGCTTAAAAAATTGTGTAATGTTGCAAATTTTATATATTTATAGAGTATCCTTTATTAGTTTTCTTTTTCTGGATGCTTACTTGGATTGTCATATGTAATAGTCCAAATAAAATTTAGAGAAGTACTTTATTCATTATATTGTCTTCGGTGTACCCATTGCACCCCAAGGTGCGATTGCTAGTTAAATATTAATTACAATTCTTCATTAGGAATCCGCACCTATAGTAAATAATATTTAAATCTATGTGAATGATAAATGAACTATTAAAAGGTTAAAATGTCATGTTTGATTAATTTTTTACAGTAATTATGTTGGGTTCATTAATACTCTTGAATTTATTTATCTTAAAAAAAAATCTTTTTACCTGATGAGGAGGGAGGCTTCTCTTTTACTTTTTTTTTAAAATTAATTTAAATTAGTATATGACGAAAAATTATATATTAATTAAATTATGTTTAATAATTATTTTACATAATAATTTTCCTTAATTATTTCCATATAGATTGTGTTTTAAAAAATAGTATACTAAATTATGTCATGCTTTATTCTAATTAAATAATTTTGAGTTCATCTTTATGAAAATTTAAACTGTTGTTGGTTTCATAAATTATTTTGAAGTGAGTCAAGTTGAAATTATTTATCAACAATGCATATCCTTAGATAAAGGATGCAAGATAGTCTACATAATCCTGGCCATTCATATTGTCAGTTTTCTTTTTGTTTGTGTCTTTCCATCTTGAAGGATGATATTTTATTTGACCAATTTATAGGGCTTTGAAAGGTTTTAGGTAAAAGATGAAGATAAATAATATTCGGTGAAAATTTGTAAATTTTAATTTCATCCATTCAGAGTTCAGATTTAATATTAATAATTATTGTTGTAAATTGAATTTTTAATATTAAATATAAAAGGTATGTTTATTGAAAATATTATTATTGTAGATTGAATTTCTAATATTAAATAAGTAATTATAAAAGGTAAAAGCTTAAAATTTATATTCACTCAATTATTTAGGGATAAGATATTTTTTGAGTTCTTTAGGTTATTAGTATTTATATTTACATTTGATTTAATTTGTTCCATATTGTCATAAAATTGGTTTGATATTGTATCTAGTTTTGTTGGTTCAAAATAATTAAGACGTAAAGTTTATTGTGTAAAAGTTCTATTTGATTTTTATATGGAAAAAAAATTGTACCCATGATATATGAATGTTATTATTCAGTCTTATATAATAAGATATAGAATTACAACACTCTAATTAGAATATTAAATATTATTATGTACTCTACATTGGTAAACTTTCATAGTTTTAGTGAGAACATTACTACCGACTTCAAGTTATTGTAATATGTAATTCATTAAATGTGAGAGCTGGATCAAAAATTGTAGCCACGATATATAAATGTTATTATTCAGTCTTATTGTAATTTAATTTTCTTCTGAATTTATTACTATCTTTTTCAAACTACCACATTCATTCAAAATTAAGATACTACTTGGATAACATATACAACCCTATAAGATACTTTCTTGGTTAATGGTGTTGTTCACATTTATATCATTCTCAATTGTACTACTTCAGTTTAAGGAAATATCAATGTTGACCTCTTACTCTAAAATTCCAGTTTTTTATGTCAAAGAGCTTCATTAACAACAATTATTTGATACTTGTATTGTATTAATGCTTTTCTACATTTTAATTTTGTACACACAAAAAATATGGAATGCAATATTGTTATTGCAGTGATTGTAATACATGTGGAAGTCACTTCCAAGGGACGTGAACTAGAAATTTATTAAAGGCTTAAGGAACTTTCAAGCAGATGCAAATACCACTTGTAAAGACAGACTTCGCAGCCTTTGCCAACAACCTCCTTACCTATGCAAAAAAAGGACTTTTGCAAAATCATAAGATTATGGAGAACATTTTAGTTTTGGGTGATCCCACAATAGTGGTTTACAATTTTTGGGCAAACTAGACACTGAATTTATTTATTTTAACTAAATCTTCACATTCGAGCACCTATAGCGGTTAAACCATGAGGAATTTGAAGATGATGCAAACTAGAGTCTCATCACATTTTGTCTGTAGATTCTAAAATTATTTTTTTCAAAAATTTTAGAATCAGATTGCACTCTTTTTTCCATCTCCCAAGAAAACTGGTTTTTTTCAAAAAACAACATTTTTTAAAAGTGACGCACACCATATAACACAACTTTTTCCTTGAAGGATAAAATTGTAATTCTTTCGAATTTAGATTTGTAACTCCGATATCTAGTGCTTCCACTTGGTTAGATAGTTTTTTTTTAATATTTTTTCTTTAATCAAGTTTTGAAGTCAAACCAATTATAATTTAGACATATCATGACTGTATAATGCATAACTTTTTTTGTATGTATCGAATTTTTGTTGGATCAAGGGTTCCAATATTTGCACTCATATTTTTCTAATTTTTTTTGATAATCTTCATTTTTCCACATGTGCAGAACAAAGAGTTTCATTTTCGATGAAAAACCTATATTTAATAAAACTTAAAAATCAAATAGATAATAAAATCAAAACATATTAAAATTATATTCGTTGGATATCCCGTTTTGAGGGAAACCTGGTACCAGTTGGGTTTTTGAAATGTCCTCC